>JAMXBD010004796.1:0-41838 GCA_024138025.1 Combretum micranthum
GGGGTAAATCCATTCAAAACATATGATTTCCGGTAGATCATATGTATTGCTTGCTCACTTGCTTGATGTATTCATATGCTTATTTAATAACTTGTTTGAATTTATTGATATGAGTATATTAGACCAGGAATATTCTTACTAAGCTAGTCATGCTTATGCCCCAATAGACTTTTGTTGACACAGGATCAATATCTCTTTTGCCCGAAGACTTCATGAATCCAAGTGGATTATGTTTTGGGAAGCTCTTGGGAATCTTTTTGAAGATTATAGAATAGATTTCCTTTAATAACTTTTAGCTCTAGTATTGTTCCCTTATATGAAAGACTAAGATGATATTATGATCTTTGGAGATTTATTAGGGGAATACCCTTAAGATGATGTAAAGACTATATTTCTATAATATTGACGTTAAATATTTATCTATATTTCTTGTATGCTATATTTGCTATCTCGAACTACTCATCCCACCGGTATCTCCTATTATTGAGATAGACGCCTTACATATGGTGTTGAAGCTTTCGTATGACTTCAAGAAGTCATTCTTAAGTTTTAATACCGTATGTGGCAGACTGCCACATCTAGGGTACTCTTTAGGGCATGACAGAACCCTGTATGCACTTTGTTTTAATGCATACTTCATCATCCTACCTGATGTTTTTGGCTTATGGAGGATGATATGGAGCGGTTGGTCAGTGAGCATTATCATCTGATGTACTTCAAAATATGGCCTGAGCCTTCTAGCTGAGAGAATAATCGCTAAAGCAAATTTTTCTACCTTAGAGTACCTTTCTTCTGACCCCCGGAGCTTGTAGCTGATATAATAGATTAGGCTGTGTTCATGCCCTTCTGCCTAAACAAGAATGAAAGAAATGGCTTTGTTGTTTACTACTGGGTATAATAACAGTTCTTCTCCTGAGATGGGTTTAGCTAAGATCTGTGGAGTTACAAGGAATTGCTTTAAGTTCGCAAATGCTTTGTCGTAATCTTCGGTCCATTTGAAATATGCTGGGTTCTTTATGATTTTGAATAACTGATAAGTCTTTTGCACTTTATTCTATTAATAGGAAATCATGCTTGACATGATTTATTTTTAGGAAAATTCCTATGATTTTGTGCTTTTATGGGTTAAATGTTGTTTTTCAGCTCCTAAGATCATAAAAAGAAGAACAAAGTGATTTGAATCAAGATTAGAGTAAAACAACAACAATGTTTGAAGATAGACTGAACCACGACTGCCAAAGACCCAAATTGCAAATAAGAAGATGCAAAAGTGCAAATCACGTTGTTAGCTGCACCCTTAATCTACCATGTAGTTTATACTAAGACACTTGGCCTTATAACTCAACCGATCACGCTCGCAATTCTACCCACACCTTTAACTGACCCTTAATCGTGCCTCTAAAGAAAAGACACAACTTAGATCATAGCTAACCTTTGAATACATGATCTAAGCTGTGAAAAGTGACATTGTCACATGTTTGCTACCTTGCTCTTGCATGTGAAGATAAGGACAAAATCTGTTATAAAGAATCTGCCATGTTAGTGAATAAAATCTTCATAATTTCTATATGCTGTCACTTATAAATAAACGTGCAATAATATATTGTACCATATGTAATAAATTCCTGACAAAGTATAGAGTAGTAAGAGAAATCTTTCCTTTTGCTAGAGATTCGAGTTTTCTAAGTAAATTTATATTGAACTTGACGTTTGTTATTGCAAGATTTTTTGCTTAATCTATAATATTCATCTTTAATTTCATATTATTTCTCTGGAATCTGAGCTTAATGTTTACATTTGTGGAGAAATATTTATCTTAACTTAGGATTTGTGAATCAAAGACTTGATTCATGAAATTTCAAATGTGTTTTTATTGATTATTTACTGGGTATTTGTAATTAGTAGCTCAAACTTAATTTCGTAGGTCTAATTGCATGATGCACCTTGTAGATCCATGTTTGATTTCAATTGAATAGATTAAGAGATTATTCTTTAAGTAGATTAAGCCTACTAATGAAATTGCTCATAATCACCTAAAAATAAAGATGATGAAATTTTCTGTCACTTGGTTTCAAATTCACTAAAATGGGTTTTAATCAAAGGATTCTTAATATTTATGTGGATCTAGATTGCTAATATCTAAATGAAAAGATTCTAGTGATTTCTGACCTTGAGAGGAGTTTTAGCTTATCTTAGTGAATCTTACAATGCAAATATACCCAGCAAACAATTTCTTGAGTTTGATAAGAAAACACATAGGGGTAAGAAAAAAAAAACCAACTAAATCGAGAAACCAAATCAAAACAAGAAAACCAATCCGAAATATATGGTTAACCAGTCCATCAATTTCGATTTAGATTCATGGTTTTAATTTTTTTCTGTTTTTGGTTTCAATTTAGGTTTGTAACTATGAAAAACCAACGGTTAATAGTTAACCGATATCTATAAATATATAATATTATATATAACTATTTAAAATATATATATTTATATATAAAAGGTTAAGGTGTTTAATGTTGAAACCCAAATGCAATCACTATGAATTTCCATCGCATTTTTTTCTTCTTGGTAAATCACTTTCCATCTAGTATCTTCCATCTTCACCTTCATTTGGTCATCGACTCATTGTCTTCACTGGTTGTTGTTGCCTTCGCTGGTCATCATCGTCTTCGTTAGTCGTCGTATGTTCATATTGTTCTCCTTTTGTAGCTATCATGCCTCTTTAAAGGTGAGGATTTTTTATAATTGAAGGGAGAGAGAGTGGGATGGTTGGCACTTAGAGAGAGAGGAGAGAAAATGTGATTAAAAATTAATTTTAGTAGTAAAAAATAAGTACAAAAAAAGTTTAGTAAAAAATAATATTGGTAATGTATATGTAAGAGATAGGTATGTAGGTTTGCAAGAAGTAGATAGTAAGAAAAAATAGAGATAAATGAATAGTAATGAATAATAGTAAACAGTAAATTGAATATTATACTAGACAAATAAACTACCAATAGTAAAAAAAATGCAAGTAAATGAGCTATATTTGATATTTTCAGAAGTCGAAAAATTTTAAAACTGATATTTTATAATTTCTTATCTCATTATGATTCTAGATTGATTTTGGAATATTTTTATTGTTTTCCATGCTAGGACCTTGATTTCAAAAACTAATCCTGTTTGGGTTCGAAAAGAGCGTATTTTTGGCGAGTCTGGTCTTTTTAGGTTGTGATGCATTATTTCGAACTATAATCTAAGATTATCTCTGTAAAGACCCGATATGCTCAATTCTCAATTTAAGCACATCAAGTCCCCAAACACGTATAACTCTTACGAATTATACGTAAGGTTGTCTTAAAAGAAGGTGTCTATGTTGAACTTTGCTATCCAATTTTAGATTGTGAAATCATTCAGTTAGATTCTGGCAACAACTGGATTTAGCAGCGGAAAAATAAACTTTAATAAAAACATTTTTATATAAGAAGCATTTCAAACTTCCACTATTAAAAGTGGAAAAACTTTCACTTAAACAAATCTTTACAAAAGCTTATTTACAAAACATAGCCTCTTACAAGCCCTTAAATGAAAATACAAATTTATAAATGAATACAGTCTCTATAAAACAAACAAAAGGAGAAACAAAACAACTAAACTACTCAATGCTCCTGACTTGCATCACTCATGCACAATCCTTCTCGAGTCCACAGAAGCACCCAAAAACCCGAGACGACATCATCATCAACAACAACATTATCATATCATCATCCATCATTACCAACATCAACAAGAACCCATCATTATCAACTTCATCAACATCATCTTTATCAATAACAAAACCTGTAAAAAGAATAACAACAACAAGAATGAGCCAAAGCCCAGTACACAGCAACACAATCACAATGGAGTGGCATGCAAGCTTAACTAAATGTAATGCATCAATCCACAAGTTATTATTTTTCATTAAAATAAACAAATCAACAATGGAGCACTTACACTCCGAAACAAGCCAATGGGAATCTGTGGGTCCTGAGTAACAGCAGCTGCTCAGGGGGTTGACATAGTTAGACCGGATATCTATATCTCCTATATCTAACCGATAAAGAATATTAATAGCATCATCTAGGGTTCACACTCCTTTATATACTCCACTTATCTAGGTCTATAACATCAATTAGTTCAACGGTCCCATACCCATGAACTAAAACATATTATTTCCTCCCGAGCCTAAGTAGAGAATATACCGATACAGTTAACCCTATTAGCTACCCACTTAGCCAATAAAAGAAACCACCATTGCATTGCATCATGGATTTGAGTCATTGCATCATGACAAAGGATTGGGCTAAGTGCCTAAACTACCGTGCCATTACATCATGACAAAGTTGTCGCTCCCCGGATCCGGATTCAACGACGTAAAGCACAACCAGAACTCATCAATTATTAAGCCATCTTTAAGTTCTTAATCCATTTAGGATGCCTATCCTATCAATCATCACGCAAGTTACTGCGTACCTTGAATATAAAATCCAAATATAGCCTCGGAAGGAATTTCAGAAGATAAATCATTTATCCACTTCTGATAAGGAAAGAACTCGTATAAGAAACTAAACTAAACTAAACTAAACATCCACTTCATCAAAATCATATAAGAACTTAAGCTATTTATTCATTCATCTCAAACTCATTTTATTGAACCCTGTTTGATCAGACACTAAATAGGAACCCCACTATGGCTGTGAAGATCGCCCTGCCAAAATATGGATAGTTCTCCTTTGTCTGTCAAAGAATTTCTTTTCACTTTGTTTATGGAATTTTATCAGTAAAAGCTTAATCAAGGCATTCATGCACAAAAACATCTATTTCTTAAGCAAACACACCTTTGAAACAACATATTCCCCATTTAATCAAAGATCATCCTAATTCATTTATCTAAGCTAATTATTTGTTAAATTTGTAAATCTATCTAAATCATGCTTAATTATCTTAATCAATCATTATAACACATCAATTATCATATATCTATCTCATTTTAGTCCAAAAAGATTCATTTCCTAAAGCAAACACACATAAAACAAACAAAAACAAGTTTTTAACTTTGCTTGGAAAATGTATCAGTTGGAAAGAAGTGAAATTCAAGCATTGATACTTTTAGAATTTGCAAAAACTCAAAACATAAAAGTTGTAGATCTCTTTTTAATCTTTCCAACGCAACTTGAATCACTTAAATCTGATTCATATGAAAAAGTTATGATCAAATTACGAAAACATGTCAAGCTGTAGGGGAAGGATCACGCCCAAGCGGTCGCCCGTGATTTAAAAAAAAAATCACGACCAGAGCATATCAGGCCCCTTTGGTCGCCCGTAATGTTTGAAAAACATATAATCAGTTCATTTCACTCCTTTTTGCTTGCCCGTGATTGATCCCTTGATACATGTTACGAATTTGTTCTGTTTTTAAAATCCATTTTTACATTTTTTCATCAACTTATACATCGATTTTAACATCAAATAAACTCTAATAATAACTGCTAACACTTCAATCTTCCTCTAACAACTTCAAACAACAATCAAACCATCACAAACTACTATTCATCATCTCTTCCTCAAACTCAACTCTCAACTTCTATCAACCATTAAACCAACAAATACAAATGTAAACAGCACTTCCAACTCAATTCAATATCAATTCATCAATTAGATAAGTAAACAATAAAGACAATAAGGAAATAACAACTTATCTTTTAAGAACACTTGCACACTTCTTTACACTTCTAACTTGTTTTCCTTCATCTAGCTGCTCTCTTAGCTTTGATTAATCTTCTAGATAGCTTTAATCTTGAGATTTATGGAAGAAATTAGAAGAAAAGAAAGAAAAGAAGAAGAAAGGAAGAGAGAAAAGAAAGCATCGGTTGGGAAAGAAAAATAAAGGAAAGAAAAGTGAAAGGAAGAGAGAGAGAGCAGGTGAGGAAAATAAAATCAAAAGGGAAGGTTAAGGCTTAAAATTAGGATATTTTAAAATAAGGGTATTGAATTTAGAACTTTCAGATCAATATCTTTAGTTCTAAAGATATTTAGGAGATGATTTCAAAACCAATAGATTAGAAATTAAAAACTCTATATGAGAACTTAATTTAGGAATTTATTTTAGATAAAAAGAGATTTAATTTGAGTTCGGATTTAGGAACTGACATTTTTATTCAAGCAAATGGGCTCAAATTTTGTAAAGATTTAGGAATTAGTGTTTAGGCTAAAAATCAAGAATTTAGAAATCCTCTAAACATTTCAATGACTTGTTTAGAGAATTTAGATTTGAAATCTCAAATTTCATTTAATTAATTACTAATCTAACTTTGTCAACTTGTCTATTTATATCCTATGATTAATTTAATTCATTCAAATCTATCTAAACCCAATTTCTAATACATGTGAAGGTTTAGGGTATTTCAATCTCATTTTTACTATTTTGGGGTTTCAAACGCAGGATTACCGGAGCTAAATCCTCTAAAACTCGTTATTGCCCTAGGTTGACTTTAGTATTCAGGTTTGATTTTCGATCCTAGGGTTTACTTATAATTACAGTAAAATCTAGGGTTTACAACTATACTACATATTTGGCCCATAATTTGAGTTTACCTATTTTTATTTATTATTTTAGTTTCCTTAGATTGTCTAATCGAGTCTAAAGCTTTTAGTGTTATATGTTGACTCGTTTGACTTTTGGTATTAATTTTGAATTTTTGACTCTAAGATTCACTAAAGGGTCTAGGGTTTATGATTTTGTCATTAAATATTATTTAAACATACTATCTCGATTTACATGTTAGAGATCAAATAGATAAATGGTTTAGCATACAGATTTTGAGTCGAACAATTATTGGGTTTTCGTTTTATCTTTGAAGGTGCTTTTGTTTTTTCCTTAAGGTTATAAAATTTCTATTTGATCTTGTTTAGAGTTTCTATAGTTCGATTTTAATTTGGGTTGGCTTTAGGGTTTTAGTTTTAGTATTTACCTCTAGGATTATTTTCCAAGAGTACCGAAAATTCAGGTGTTTACACTAGTATTCCCTTTTTTTGTTACTTTTAACATTGATGCTCCAAAATTACTTCTTGTTTAGGAACTTGTTAACAATAATTACTTAAATAAGTTCAAATTAAAAATAATTACCAATATGTAGTACCAAAATTACGATAATAAATTGCGATGTATGTCTTATTTGTATGTTTGTCGTGATAATAATTCGCGATATAAGCTTTATAAAATTTGAATTTTCTAAGTCGCTAATGTTCCTAATGGACATTGAGTCTATTGACTACTCAATTGTTGTAGCTATGACTCCACAATGCATACATGCTTTAAAAATGCACATTAATTCATGACAAGACAAGACAAGTAAGTTGTTGTCTTACAATTTGTTCCACTTTCACTTTTCTTCAATGGAAACTCAACACGTCATCTATAAAATGCATATTTAATTCATGACAAGACAAGACACAACAACTATTGTCTTTCAATCTAGTCCATTTTCACCTTTGTTCAATCATAACTCAAATCTCATATGTTAGTAAATCATGATTGGAAAATGCGATAAACTTATAAAAATAACGTATCGCCTTTTATAATTGTAATATAGGAATGGTAGTTAAACTTGGTATCGCAATTCACACTCACGATTTATACATAAGTATTTATATTATACATAAGTATTTTTTTTTATAGTAAGGGTAGACATGTATTAAACTCCTAATGCTCCTATTGTTAATGTGAATATCAATATCTATATTATTAAAGAAAAATACACTCTTTCGTGTCCTTAGTCTTTATCTTTTTCCCCATTAATATCTAAACTACCTTGTAGACAACAACGAATATCTAAATTACCATTGAATCTTAACATTCTTTAATAATTGAGTCACTCTATTATGGTTAAGGTTTCTCAAGACGTAAGATATGAAGATCTATTTTTCCATAGATGAATGATAAAATAGAGAAATTAGAAAAAAAAGTCATGATTACAACTCTTTAAAATGAAGTCTTGTGATCTTCAATGAACTCTTTTGTTTCTACACACAAAAGTACCTATTTTTCTCTTTAGGGTTTATAAGAACAGTGATGTGTATCTCAAATGATGAGTTAAGGTGACCTTTATTGGAAAAGGAAAAAATTGCTCTACACGACCATCCTACACAACTCATGTTTGAGGCCGTGTAGGATTTAGAAATTGATGATAGCATGGAAAAAGGGCAACACAACCTCAAGCATGCCCATATAAGGTGTCCATGTAGGTTCCTAGATGCTTTGACCACTTTTATGTTCTACACATGCATGCTACACGCTTGTGTAACTTCTTGTGCACTTTGTAATTGCTTGTTGGTCATATTCCACTTCTTACGTCAGTATTATGCTCAACTTATGTAGAAGGTCAGTTATGTGATAAATCTTCACTTTGCCCAATTCTTTACTAAAATCTCCTTTAACTCATAAAAATGCCTTCATTTAGCTATTTATTTTCTTTTATTCTAAAAATTAACATTTTAACTAAATAATATTTTTTCTTAACAAATCACATAATGTAATATCAGATTAATGCATATAATAAGGGTCTTTAGACACTTATCAATCATCCAAGAAGAGTGATTAGGTAGGTGGAGAGTAGTTTCTTTAGCATACCCCAGGGAGATATGATGACCGAGAGGTCTAGAATACCTCTAAGGAGATATGAATGATCGAAGAGCTATGCAACTTGTTAGAGGATGAATTTAGAGGAGGAGGACCTCAGTTTGGGTGACTAAAGCTAGTGAATGACTGAAGCCTATGAGTCGAGGTGATATCGAGTGCTTAATGGACTTCAAGGACCCTGTTGTTGGTCCATTTTGCTAATGTTAGGCTTATTAGGTTATGATCAAATAAAGTCTATCAACATCTATCATAGGAGAGTGAGTTTAAGATTGTAGGAGAGTGCGACTCCTACTAAAGCACTTCTTAGATTCTCAGTTGTGTGTTTGAGGAGGTCAACAGGCCAACCACGCCACCAAGTTGATCAATTAGCCATCAAGTCAGTAACCTCAACTATCAAGTTGGTTAGGGTCAATCGACCTGGCAATCCAATGGATCGGTGGTGTGAGCACGTTGTATGTGATGGTGTTTAAATAAATCAAGTTTTATAAATTTATAAATCTATCAACAAAATTCTCACTACAGTCAACATAATAAGGCAAGTGCACCTATGATCGTAGCATCGAATTGAGTATAAATGTTGTTTTACCCTAGGAAACTTAGCAATTAATCCTATTCACCCTTTTCATGTTATCTAGCCTAAAAAATTAAAGGATTCTAACAACTAAACCATAAAAAATCAACAACTAAACTAGGAATGATTCACAACGCGATTCACAAAATGATATTAATCCAAATAATAAAGCACTTATATCTTATTTAACATTAAGCCTTATCATATAACTTGATAAATTCTTAATAATTTCAATATTGATTTCTTGAACTATGGAATTCTCGAAAGTATATTAACATCTTTCTCAAGATCATTAACCTCTAATCCAAGATTTATCAATTAGAATCTCTTCCTAGATTAATAGTAACTTAGAATTGCATTAAGTACCATAATTTACTAGATTAATTGATTAATTGTAGAAGGATTTCACTACTCTATCTCTAAAGCTATGATCCTCATCAATAGCTTATATATATATTCATTAAAATGATTTCTCAATCAGTGTTTACGAAATCACACATGAATCCATAGCATACACTATACAAATCTAAGATCTATTGAGCACAAGCTATTGAATTCATGAAATCAATACTATTTCATTTAAATCACAATAGAGTTACATGAATTAGACCTAAGGATCCACAAGATTTAAGCTAAACAATCACTCCTCCATAACATAATTCAACAAATCAGAGAAGTAAAAGAACGCCATGATAAGAATAAAGCCTGTTAAACTGGAGATCCTTTGCAATTTAGAATCAATGAAGTCCAATGAATGATCTCCTTAAATTTTCTCTCAAAAATTCTTAAAGATAAACTGTGAATCCAAGCAAAGATGTACAAGATCTAATGAAATTTGAATAATTCTTTGCATATTTGACTAAAGTGTACTCTCTCCCCCATGGTTTCATGAAAAATCAGTATTTTATAGTATCAAGGAAGATGACGTGTGTCACGCCCCAACGGGTACCCTAAACGTGACAGTCCGCCACACTCAATATTAAAGCTCAAGTATGACAACCTTAGTCATTTCCAAAAGCTTTTATATTAAGTGTAAGGCTTACTTTCACAATTTTAGAGGACCATATATGGAATAATGAAGCTTAAGGAGATATAAAAACATATTAAGAAAAGAAGAATCACACTAATTATTTGTCCATGGTATAAACTTTACAAACTTAAAGACAACTCCCTAAATTACCAATTTATTAACATGCTAATACTAAGCTATACTTTATTCAGATTTCAAAGTTCAAAAGGGGTTACCTGCCCGCATGGTCCACGTGGCCTTAACCATAGGTAAGGGAACTGCAAAAGATATCTATCGGGGTATAAGCTACTAGGCTTAGTGATTACTTCCCAAAATTCATACTCGAAGAAAATCTATCAATCAAGTTTATTATTCAAACATATGAAATGTACAACCACGTGAGCATACAAGACATATGACTTTCCGGGAATCATATGTTGAATGAATTTACGCCCTTCATTCAGGGTTGGGGATTCAGGCCAATTACAGCCACAACTTTTAAAACACTTTTATAGGTCTTACCGGCACCTATATGCCATCAAAAACTTGTAGTTTATTACAGGCTCCTACTAGCCATCAAAAACTTGTAGTTTATTACAGGCTCCTACTAGCCATCACTTTTGTAGTTCTTACCGGCTCCTACTCGCCACTTACATGATATACCGGTTCTGTCTACCACCACTATTATACACTTGTCCCACCAATTGTATAGTAGTGAATGCAATGTGACTCAACATATGGAGTGCATGAATAATTTCTTTAGTTAAGGTCTAGTTAATTACGTTTAAATTCCTTCAAGTGATCAATCAATTTCAAACACTTCAAAATACTAATTCACATACAACTTTATTACAAACAAGTCGAATTTCGATATACTTAGTATTCTTTCAACATATTATCATACACTTCCATTTTATTTTTCTTAAATTCTAGTGCAACTAATTTTACAAGCACAATCAAGAGTATGAAAATAACGGGAAATAACTCACGATGCCATTAACGTCTACTTCTTCTAAGCGGATGAGTCGTTCACACAATCCACTAAACCGTAATAGTTCTCGGGTGAAGAAATCCTTCCTCGGGTTCACCTAACCAAAGAAAATACCCATAATGAGTTTTTCTTGAAGATTTTCTTGAATTTTGACAAAACAATGTCAAAAAAAACGTCAAAGTTCGTATGGAAGAATGTTCCAACTTAAAATGGCCATAACTTGGTCATTTTAACTCGGAATCGCGCATATAATATACCGATTTCTATCTACTTGAAAAGATCTACCCATTTCTAAAATTATTTCCCACAAACAAAGCCATATAGGCTCCGAAAAACTGGTGACAAAATTCACCACGGATTTTCAAGTAAAAACAACTTTGGTTCAAAAAATCAAAAATTTTTTCAAAATTATATTTTGTTTGATAAATACTTAGTTATCTATATGGTTGAGAAATTCTCTTTTTTAACTATATAACTCATACTTAAGCATGCTCAAGTGTTTTGTTGTCCAAATTATTTTTCTTAAGTAAAACAATGTCGGGTTGAAGCTTTTCGAAAATTGTTTTCGTGAATTTCCTTGAAATAAATACCTTGTTTTCTTTATTTCCTAAAAACGTTTTATGTTGGTTTTATTTATCTTTTTCTAAGTGACTTTTCGAAAATAAAATTTTTCTACTTTCTAAGTTACACTAATAATATTTTTTGAAGTTTTTCTAGAAAATATGCTTTTCCTTATTTTCTTGTGTAAATTCCTTTGTTTACTTGTTTTGGCAAAAATCTTTACTTGATATTTCTCATTCTTTTTCTCATGTCTCCCATTTCCAAAAACAATTACTCATGCATGAAAATTTTGATTTCCTTATAAAAACAAAGTGGAACAATTAAGGACTTTTTGTAGAAAAACTAATTTCTATAATCTTATTAACTTTTTCTTGTAACTTTGAAAAGTGAAAATTTTATTCTTTTCAAACCATAAATTTTCTTTGCCTATTTAGTTTGCAAAGGTCTTTACTTAGAAATTTCCTAAGTCATCCATCTTATTTTCTTTATGAAAAGAACCATTTTTGTCAACAAAATATTTTCTTTTGAAAAGCAAAGTAAAGTAACAAAGATTTAACTAGCTTTTAAGTAAAAATAGTTTCTAAATTCATAGTGAATTCCTTTTTTGTAACTTGAAAATGAAGGAGTTTATTTTTGTTATCTTATATTTTTATGTTTCACATAAACTTATTCCTAAGTGACAAAAAGTCTTCTTTTATTTCATTATCTTTTAGAGAACAAAACTTTTGGACAACATTCTAAATGAACATGATTATGAGAATAATAATAAACAAAGTAACATAAAGCATAAATAATAAAATCAAGTATTGGAGTCTTAGCTTTTTCAAGGCTCCCGGGACTAAGAAATAAACTAGTCCCATAAAGAAATAAAATGAAAGAAGAAAAACTTGTTTTGACTTGATTAGGACAAGTCTAAGACTAGAGACTAGTCTTATAAACAACTTGAAATAAATAAATTGCATTGAAGTAAATAAATTGCATGAAAGGTAAATAAATTGCAAGATTATGAGCTTATATGCTCTAAAGAATATGTATATAGTTATTTAGATATAGTAGATAGTTATGAACATAAAAGAAATATGAAGAACATAAAGGAAATATAAGGAACATAAAGGAACATAAAGAAATTGATATTATGAACAAAAACAAAGTATGAATCTAATGTTGCTTTCTTAACCTTCATGGTTTTAGAAAACATACACTAAGCTCATACTAAGTAGATGAACATGGAGACTTCTTGAAGAACTTTTACCTAAAGGAGATGAGCCTAAAGAGAACTTCTTGAAGAGCTTCTTGGAGAGAAATTCTAGAGAGATTTTGAGAGAGTAATTTTAGTATAGAAGTGGTGTGAAAGAAGTGAAGGTATGAGGGGGTATTTATAGGATTTGAGGAGGATTTTTGTGTGATTTAAATAAATGTAAATTAAAACAAATTGAGAGGGAAGAGAGAGAGAGATGTGCCGGCCACTTTTGAGAGGAGAGAGGGAGTGATTTAATTTTTTGTATTTTGTTAAATAAAAGATGTAATAAGTAAGATAGATGTGATATAAAGTTATGGGAAAGGTAAAAAGTTAAGATAATAGGTTATGTAGAGTGTAAGAGTAGGTGTAAGAAAAAGTAGAGATAAAAGAATAGTGTAGAATAGTAATGAATAGTGTAATGTAAAGTAGATATGACAATTAAAGTACCGGTAGTAAGAAAATACGCGTATAATAGCTATATCTGTTATTTTTACTTACCGAAAAATTATGAAATTGATATTTTTGGAAAACTTATATTTTTACGAGTCTAACGGTATATTCGGAATATTTTTACTAGTCCGGGCTTCCGGACACGTTTTTCGAGAACTGCGTCCGATCGGGTTCGAAGGACACCCGAATTTCGCGAAACTAAAATTTTTATAAAACCTATGGTTATTACGGTCTATTTGAGCTTCTTAACCCAACTTCGTTTTTCCGGGCCAAAGAAAACGGCAATGCCGGACTTAGATTGATACGGTAAACTAGGGTTTTGTTGACCTTTAGGGTTTCGTTTGACTTCCGGTTAGGGTTTTGTGCTAAACCAATTCCGAAAATTTAGGGGTTTACAACGTGGCAAAAAGATCTAAAAATAATGGAATCCATGTTAGATGGACATGGACACCCTACTGCATGGCTACACCTTAGGCTGCACCTCCTAAGTTTAATTGCAAATCCTTCTTCACATAGTCATATCAAGGGAAGTGGTCTCTAATATAAAATGAGCTTCCAATCATCCATGCCTACTCCATAGACCGCATAAGAGATCGTGGATTTTCTCCCATTGTGATGTTAGCATCTATACGATTGTGGGAAAGGTGGTGTCCTCAAGTGTAAATATGAGCTAAAGCATAACATGCCTACGTCTTAAATAGTGCCATCCTTTGGAACAAGTTAAAGCAATGTCTTGGTGCATACATTCGCAGAGCCGTGAAATCCGCTATGTCCCTATTTTCTTCTTGCAAGCCCATGCCTTAGAACGTGTCATCAACCGTGATAAAAAAATTCCTTTATCTTAGCTAGGGCACCGCCACATCTTTTTGTTGATACTTTATGTTATTTCTTCATTAATTTAATCTACATTCACCTAAATCAACAGATAATAGTATTAAGTGCTAATTTTTAAGATTATTGATAAAAAAAAATATATGCAAATTAAGCTCAAATAATCATTGAATGAATAGAGTAATATAGTCCTATCAATTGGTCTGGCCATTTGGTAGGTTGGATGGGTCAACCAGTATGTTGTCTAGGTCATTCATAAGTCTCCTAAAGCCTGAAAAGGTTAGATTAGGCTTAATGAGCCCATATGCCATATTTTTCTATCAACTTTCGTCCTCCTCACTCTCTTTGGAGACATGTCAATAAGGAGAGTAAGAGTAAAAAATGGGTTATCTATTCTAAGATCTTCGTGTGCCACCCCCACTCTCTTTAGTGATGGATTGACAAAGAATGTATGCTCATGTAGGGTTTCTTAAGACTACCTCTAAGTTTTTTTGGACTAACAGTCAAGTAGAACTTTATTACCTAAACCTGGTGAGCCTAGAGTGGTTAGCATTGATTATGACCATATTATGACCTATACAAGCTCGTATAGAGTTACAAAACTCTTGCAATTATAGACATTGACCTTAGTAGGCTAGAGACTCCAAGTGAGCTGAAGGGCACCAAAAGAGACTAAGAGGTGCTCTTAGAAAGCTATAAGAGATGCAGCATGTCAAAACTCTACTTAACGAGGCCTAAGGATGCCAAAGAGAGCTCTTTAAGAGCTATGAGAGATGCAAGCAAGCGGAAGCTCAATTTAACAAAGCCTAAGGAGGCCAAGAAGAGCTATAAGAGATGTACGATTCATAGCTCACCTTATGATGGCCTGACAAGGCTAGTGAGCGGAAGATCCTTAGATTTAACTCCAAACTGAAGAGCTTGTGAATGCTTCACTAAGGTTGCTTCAATTCATTAAATTATGGGACATAAAAAGACAATTGAGTGGTTATTGCTTGGATTCAACCCATTCTTGTGGGTAGTTCACTAAGTTTACCTAAGCTTGAAAAGGCTAAGAAGTGCTCTTAGATGCTAAAGAGCTCTTCGCAAATGAAATGAGTCTTGGCCCAAACTAGAGCTAAAGATCTCTTCGTAGCTTCACATTATTCTCACATTCAACCGCTTCTAGTGTAATTGATCCATCATCATCCTTTATGGATAACATATTCCTTACAATTTACTTAGGAATTAAACTTAAGAGGTGGTTAGAGGAAGCAAACCTTGCCATTGCCATTAAGGTAGCTGAAGGACTTTAAGAAATACCAAGAGAAGTTAGCTTTTCATTGTTTCCACATATGATGTTAAAGTGTTGATGCTTTTAAAATGTTAGTAGCGTATATTGGATCTAGACCTCTAGATTAATGGGCCTACAAAACAGCAATAGGTCAAAAGGCTATAGATTGTCCAATGTGGCTACTTTAATAATGAAGTTAGTAGAGCATATGAGAGAATTAGTAGAATAACAGAGTAATGTGTATAAATTACTAGACTTGTTGTTGGAGGACATACAGACGAGTATATAGATCATCTTGGATGACGATTACCTAGTCATGGTAGTAGTAGTAGAGATCATAGAGATCATACGCTTAGTGATCAAGGAGCCACCGAGCCACATTCTAGAATGAGGGAGATTGGGGTAACATGGTACAAAGGGGAGGAATTGAGCAAAGTGATAAAGTTTGACCAACCATGGTGTGTTCACACAAAAGAGTTAAGGATAGCTAAGTATGTCTAAAAAGATTGGCAATATTTGTCACGCCCTAAAGGGTATCCTAAACATAGTAGTCTGTTGCACACAATTTTAAAACCTAGGAATGACTACTTTAGTCATGTAAAGGCTTCCATGATATGCACAAGGCATGCTTCACAACAAAGGAAATACATTGGAGTAATACAATTTATGATGGTAACAAATAAATGGCAATACAAGAGAACTTTTCACAATTAACTTAAACAAGGTAGATTGCATTTCCTAGGAGCATACCCCCACTAATGTCCACAAATAATCCAGCTAACATAATTATTCATAACAATTCTCCAAAGTGAAGACATAGCATATACCTAACATAAAGGTTTCCAAGAGAAGTTTTATCCTAAGCTCCTGGGTCTTTCATTATAACTCTAAAAGCCACTAGTGATCTTACTCTTCGAACAAAGTCTCAGTACACCTGCTTCAAACAAGATCTATGGGGGTGCAAGCTTACAACATGTTTAGTGAGATACTTCATTATTGTACCATAATCATAAACAAACAAGTTCATTAGTCAAGCATATGCTATGCAACAACCATATGAAACACACAAATATGTATGGTCATCAAAAAACCGTACATATAATGGATTTACCTCTTCGTGACAAGGGTTAAGGAATTCAAATTAAGGCTCCATATCCTTTACTGCTAGTCCTTGAGCACTTACTCATAGCAATCAATCAGTGCAGCTCCTTCTTAAGGACGTATTCCTCGAACATTTGTAATTTCCTTAAGAAGGAATAGATCTATGCTTGTGGTAGAATTCATAGGTCTTCTGGCTCTTTGCGTAGGAGTAGCAACATTTGAAGGGTGATCAACAAAATATCCACATACACAATAGCATGATAATTGAACACATAACATTAATCAATCATCTTAAGGCCTCGATATACTTATCCTTCATTGAGCAAGCATTCATGAATAACAAGCATATCCCCATGACAACCCACATACAATTTCATTTTTATCTTTTCCCTATGTTCTAGTGCTTTACTTTGCAAGCACATATAAGATAATGAAATTAAAAGGAGAACTCACTCGTCCCTTAAAACAATTCCTAATCGAAATAGTCTTTCGAAAATGGTACATCAAGTCTTTCATCACCTAAACAAAAAAAATACCTAATGTCACGCCCCAGAGGGTACCCTAAGCGTGGCAGTCCACCGCATATAATATTAAAGCTAATGAATGACAACCTTAGTCATGCAGGAGCTTCGATATCACATGCGAGGCGTGCTTCCAAGATAGTAGGAGACTCATAGGGTATTACATTTAAATAGATAGCAAAAGCAAGCATGAACTTAAATAGATAAACATAAGATCTTCATTTAATAACGAGTTCATACAGCATCTTAGGGGCATTCCCCCGCCTTAAAATCTTTGTTCTACTATACTAATAACAAAATAAACATAACTACTACATAAGCCTACTATAAAGATTTTTCCTAGAAGTCTATGTTCAAAACTAAAAACATAAACTTCTTTCAAAAACTCCTAGTAGTTTAAGCTCGTACCTGGCACACGGGGCTCCTCGGGGCCAACCATGGATAATCATACTATAATAGAAAACTATAAGGGTATAAGCAAATCTAGCTTAGTGAGATAATTTCTTACTATATAACATTTTCATATAACAACAATAGTTATTTAATTCAAGCATATATAATGCACCAATGACATGAGTAAACAAATACACAACATTAACCGGAAATCAAGTGCAGTATGGATTTAACGCCCTCCATGACAAGGGTTGGGTGGTTGCAGGCCCATACGACCATCAATATTTGCAGATTTACCGACTCCTGCTCGCCCTGTAGACTTCCTGGCTCCTACTGGCCCATGTAGACTTACCAGCTCCTACCAGCCACCACTACCACTACCACTTCCTCGTTTCCCCACACGAAGAATAGTAGTGAAATAAATGTGACTCACAAGTATGATATGCATGAATATTTCAATTAAACATTTAACCATATAAGTTGAATTTATGTTAAAGGTGATCAACCATAATTTCATCATATCAATACAAGAATCACACTTTTATTTAACATATCGTCCTTCGATATACTTAATTTTCATTCAACAAATATTTCATAACAATTATTCATTTATCTCTTCCTAAACTTACAAGCACAAACAAGGAAATGTAACTTAGGAAAAGAATTAACCCACTCCATATCGGTAGATCTAATTGAAATAGTCCTCTGGATAGATGATCTCGGGTCCTTCGTCACCTAAACAAGATGAAATACCCAAAATAAAACTTCTATTCTTAAAGACTCTAATTTTTTCTTAAAATCGCGGTAAAATCGTATAAGAGGAAATTCCAACTTAAAATGGTCATAACTTGCTCATTTTAACTTGGAATTTCGTGTATAATATATCATTTTCTACCTACTCGAAAAGATCTACGCATTTGTAAGCTTATTTTTATAAAACTAAGTCGTTTGGGTCCCGAAAAAGCAGCGACCAGATTCTCCACGAATTTGTAAAAACTTGAGTTCCTCTTTTTAAATAAAACTCACTTGAAGAGATGAATGTTCCAAGTATTTTTACAAACTTTTTGGAAGATATATACATATATGTATTGACTCATAACAAATGGATAAAGTAAATGAAATTGTCTCAACTTATGAAAAAGTAAAGTTTAAAAGATTTGAACTTTGAGGTTTGTTGGAATATTCATTTTACTTTCGAAAAGATCTTGAGTTATTGAGATGAATATTCTAAATTTAATCTCTTGTAATTATTTTAAATTCCTAAGGAGTGGTTTTATTCTCTAAACTTGGATTCCAACAACTTTCAAAAGGAATAACAATTTCATAAAATAATATTTTGTTTCTTGTAACGACTCTAAAAGAATTTCTAATACTTGATGAAAAATAAGTTTTTATAAAACCTTTTGTTTTAAGAAAAACCATTTTTAAGCATGTTTATGAGTTTTTAAGAAATCTATTTTCTACATTTATTTCTTTAGAAAGAATCTTTAGTTTAAGAAAACTGTCATACCCCAAAGGGTACCCTAAACGTGACAGTCCGCCACACTCAATATTAAAGCTTAAGTATGACAACCTTAGCCATTCCTAAAAGCTTTTATATTAAGTATAAGGCGTACTTTCACAACTTTAGAGGACCAAATATGGAATTATGCAGCTTAAGGGGATATAAAAACATATTAAGAAAAGATGATTCATAATAAACATTTATTCATAGAAATGGTTTTACAAACTTAGGGACATTTCCTAAGATCACTATTCTATTACAAGATATTTGTGCATCAATACTAATGATACACTTTATCTAAATTTTTATTATCCAAAGTAATTACCTACCCGCAGGGTCCTCGTGGCCTTAACCATAGGTAGGGAAATTGCAAAAGATATCTATTGGGGTATAAGCTAATAGGCTTGGTGAGAATTATTTCCATAAATAACTTCTTGTAACAAAGTCTCAAACAAGTTTATTAAGCAAACAAATGGGATGCAACATACACGTGGGCAAACAAGACATATAGTTTTCTGGGAACTATATGTTGAATGGATTTGCGCCCTCCATTCGGGGTTTGGTGATACTTAACCTCAAAACAAGTAGTTTTAATTAAAAAGTTTTAAGCTTGCGAGCACCCATCGCCAAGCATTCTGAATCTACTTGATTTGACCTTGCTTTCGGATCATCCGCCAAGCATTTCCCTTAAGCCGCCAAGTAATCGCTTTCGGATCTTCTGCTAAGTGTTGCTTTCGACATGAGCTTACTATCCTTCTCACCCAAGGATAATAACCCAAAATGCAATGTGACTCACTTCGTGGTATGCATGAATTCATTTATTTATAAAGTCATAGCATAATTATTTTTGAATTTAAGGCGATCAAAGAATTTCATACAAATCAAATGTTATACTAAAACAAACATTTAAAACAATTCCGGCTCCGATATTCTGAAAATTCTTTCAAAGAATTATTTTACATACATATCGGTTTATCTTTTCCTAATTCTAATGCAATTAATTTACAAGCACAACAAGTATAGCATTTAATGGAAATAAGCTCACAATGCCATGTCGACTATTCCTCTCGGTGGATGAGTCGTTCACATACTCCACTTAATCGTAATAATCTTTGGGATAAAGGAATCCTTCCTCGGGGTCACCTAGCTAAAGAAAATACCCACAATGAGTATTCCTTGATGATTTTCTTGAATTTTGACAAAACAATGTCAAAAGAACGTTAAAGTTCGTATAAAGGAATGTTCCAACTTAAAATGGTCATAACTTGGTCATTTTAACTCGGAATCGCGCATATAATATACCGATTTCTACCAACTCGAAAAGTTCTACCCATTTCCAAACTTATTTTTAACAAACAAGGTCATATAGGCTCCGAAACAGTGGCGACAAAGTTCACCACGAATTTTCGAAGTAAAAACAACTTTGGTTCAAGAAATCAAAATTTGTTTGATAAATACTTAGTTATCTATATAGTTGAAAAATTCTCTTTTTATAACTATATAACTCATATTTAAGCATGCTCAAGTGTTTTGTTGTCCAATTATTTTTCTAGAATAAAACAATATTGGTTTGAAGTTTTTAGAAAAATATAGTTTTCAAAAATTGTTTTTGTAGATTTCTTGAAATGAATACCTTGTTTCCTTTTTGTTTTCTAAAAATGCTTTACGTTGGTTTTATTATTTTTCCTAAGTAACTTTTTGAAAATAAAATTTTCTATTTTCTAAGTTTTCTACACTAATACTATTTTTAGAAAATACACTATTCTTCCTATTTATTTTTCTTGTACAAATTCCTTTGTCTATTTGTTTACAAAATCTTCATTTGAAAATTTCTCATTCTTTCCTCATGTCTTATGTTTTTCATAGAAATCATCCATGCATAAAAATTTATTTTCTTGACAAAAACAAAGTGAATCAATATGTGACTTAAGAAACTTTTTATAGTAAAGTGGTTTCTAAAATTTTAGTGGTTTCTTCTTGTAACTTGAAAAGAAATAACTCTATTTTTGTTTTCAAACCATAGATTTTCTTTGCCTATTTGTTTGTAAAGGTCTTTATTTGAAAATTCCTTAGCCATTCATCTTGTTTATCTTTTTCATAAAAAGGAACCATTTTTGTATCAACAAATATTTTCTTTTGAAAAACAAAGTGAAATAATAAAGGTTTAAGTAGCTTTTTAAAGTAAAAGTAGTTTCTAAAATTATAGTGAGTTCTTTTTGTAACTTGAAAGAAAATGAGTTTATTTTTGTTATCTCATAGATTTTATACTTTACATAAACTTATTTCTAAGTGACAAAATTCTTCTTTTGTTTAATTATTTTTAGAAATTAAAATTTTTGGACAACAATCTAAATGAACATGATTATGAGATAATTAGTAAACAAATAACATAAATAATAAAGTCAAGTATTGGAGTCTTAGCTTTTTCAAGGCTCCCGGGACTAAGGAGTAGACTAGTCCCAAAATAAAATAAAATGAAAGAAAGAAAAACTTGTTTTGACTTGATGAGGGCAAGTCTAAGACTAGAGACTAGTCTTAGTTTAATAAGGAATAAATAAATAAATTGCAATGGAATAAATAAATAAATTGCTTTGCATGAAATAAATAAATTGCAAGTGAGCTTATATGCTCTAAAGAATATGTATATATATATATAACAATACTTAGATATATTAAACAATAATAAAAAAAAATAATAACATAAACATAAATGGATTTGCATGAACAAGAACAATACATGAACATAATGTAGCTTCCATAACTTGTAGTCTTTGGAAACTCACACTATGGTCATGTAAAGTTATATGACATGAAGAGAAGAAAGTAATATGAAGTGGTTACCTAAAGAAGACTTTAGTATGGTTATGTGGTTATGGGTTTTGGTTTGTTGATAGAAGTTGTTGTGGAATTATTTTGAGAGAGTTTTGGAATGGTGTTTTGAGAGAGTTTTGAGAGGAGATTTTGGGAGAGTTTTTGTATGAATTTGTGGGTAGTGAATGTGTGAAAAAAGTGAAAGAGGATGAGGGTATTTATAGGAAAATGTGGAGGGATTTTGTGTGATTAAAATAAATAAAAATTGAAACAAAAATTGAGGAGAGAGGGGGGGCATGGCCGCAGGCCATGTTGATGAGAGGAGAGAGGAGATTTTATTTTTTTTTATTTTTTGATAAATGAAAGATGTAATGTGTAAGGTAGATGTGAAATAAAGTTATGGGAAAGGTAAAAAGTAAGGATTATAGGTTATGTAGTGTGTAAAAGTAGGTGTAAGATAAAGTAGAGAGAAAAGAATAGTGTAGAATAGTAATGAATAGTCTAATGTAAAGTAGATATGACTAATAAATTGACGGTAGTAAGAAAATACGCGTATAATAGCTATAGCTATTATTTTTACTTACCGAAAAATTACAAAACTGATATTTTTGGAACAACTTATATTTTTATGAGTTTAATGGTGTATTCGGAATATTTTTACTATTCCGGGCTCCCAGACACGTTTTTCGAGAACTGTGTCCGATTGGGTTCAAAGGACACCCGAAATTCGCAAAACTGATACTTTTATGAAACCTATGGTTATTACGAACTATTCTAGCTAGTTATTCTAACTTCGTTTTCTAGGGCCAAGGAAAACAGCAATGCCGTACTTAATTGGTTATGGTAAACTAGGGTTTTGTTGACATTTAGGGTTCCATTTGACTTCCGATTTAGGGTTTTATGCTAAACTGATTTCAAAAATTTGGGGTTTACAAAAACACTTCCTCATTTATTTTTGTTGAGACAAAAACATTATGTTCATGCATGCATATGAATCATAAGTTATGAAAATATATAAAGATCATAATAACTTAAAAGAATAAGCATATAAAGAAATAAATCAAGTATTGGGACCTTAGCTTCATCAAGGTACCCGGGACTAAGAAAAAACTAGTCCCGAAAAGAAAAGAAAAAGTTTTGACTTGATGATGACAAGTCTAAGACTAGAAAGACTAGTCTTAAGAACAACTTAAAATTAAATAAATTGCAATGAAGTAAATAAATTGCATGAAAGGTAAATAAATTGCAAGACAATGAGCTTATATGCTCTAAATAATATATATAGCTATATAGATATTTAGATAGTTATGAACATAACGGAAACATAAAGGAACGTAAAAGATTTGGGATTATGAACAAAAACAAAGTATGAACCTATTGTTGCTTTCTTAACCTTCATGGTTTCAGAAAACACACACTAAGTTTATACTAAGTAGATGAACATAGGAATTTCTTGAAGAAAGTTTACCTAAAAGAAGAAACTAGAGAGAGCTTTCTTGTAAGAACTTCTTGGAGAGAATTCTTGAGAGATTTTGAGAGAGCAACTTTAGTAAAGAAGTAGTGTGAAAGAAGTGAAGGTATGGTAAAGAAGTAGTGTGAAAGAAGTGAAGGTATGAAGGGGTATTATAGGAAAATGTGGGAGATAATTTGTGTTAATTAAATAAGTGGAAAATAAAACAAACTGAGGCATCAATGGGGGTGGCCGGCGCAAATTTGAGGGGGGAGAGAGAGAAAAATTATTTTTTTGTTATTTTGTTAATTAAAGTAAGAAATGAAAGATGTGAAATTGTATTGGAAATGAAAATGTGTAAGAAATAAGTGTATAGGTAGTAAGAATAGCTTGTAAGAAAAAGTAGAGATAGGTGAATAGTGTAGAATAGTAGTAAATAGTATAATGTAAAAGTAGACATGACAATTATATGCTAGTAGTAAGAAAATACGCGTATAAATGCGATATTTGATAATTTTAGCTACCGAAAAATTACGAAATTGATATTTTTGGAAATCTTATATTTTTACAAGTCTAACGGTATATTCGGAATATTTTTCCTATTCCGAGCTTCGAGACACGTTTTTCGAGAACTGTGTTCTATCGTGTTCAAAGGACACTCGACTTTTGCAAAACTGATATTTTCATATAACCTATAGCTATTACGAACTATTATAGCTAATTATTCCAACTTCGTTTTCTAGGGCTAAAGAAAACGGCAATGCTGGAGTTAAGCGGTTGCGGTAAACTAGGGTTTTGCTGACTTTGGTAATCCGGTTGACTTCCGATTTAGGGTTTAAGCATTTAATTCGATCACAAAAACTTCGGGGGTTTACACCTAAAATGAGTATTTCATCGAGATTCTACTTCAATTTCTAACTCTATTTATTTTATTTGCGTCATTTTTCCCGGTTATGCAAGTCCAACTTAAAATGGCCATAACTTACTCATTTTAACTTAGAATTTCGCGCATCAGTAGTTGTTTTCCACCCACTATGAATGCTCTATCTATTTCTAAAGTTGTTTTTAACATTTAACACCATTTAAGGGTCGGAGTGAGAGGTACAAATTGCATCCCAAACATTCCAACTTTAATAATTTTCAAATTTTGAAGTTTCTATTTCATTTGGATTTCTATAATCAAGTATAAATATATCCCTTTATTTAGAAATCATATAATTATGATAATAACTCGTATTTCATGCATGAGCCTAGTGATGTTGTTCCAAATTAAAATTTTGTAAAACAATCTTTTATGAAAAGTAGTAATGTTGAGCTTCATAAAAAATCACCTTTGGATTTGTAATAAAATTATTTACCTTAAATTTTGTAAATATGGGACTTTAACAAAAATTCATGGCTTTATATATACTTTGGAACCTTGAAGGTCTTATATATTTTTTTAAAACTTTATTTAACTATCTATTTTACAAGATATATAATTTACACCTTATGACACAATATTTCTAAGTTGTATTTCCCTTGAATATTTCTTGAATTTGATTTTTAAATAAAATTTCAATTTTCAGATTTTGTAAATGTGAAATTATAAACCCTGAGATTTTTCACAATAGTATACAATAATAAAATAGAAAACGTGAATTAGATAGTGAACTTAGAACCCGATAATAATCCTAGAATAGATCTATGAGTTGTAATGAACTCATTCCTAGTTTAAAAACCCGAATAAAAATTTCTTTGACCTTAATAGATACAAAAAACGAGATTTCGTATCTTGAACTGATAATTCAAGATATGATTAGAAGTAGCTCTAAATTTCAAAATCGATAAAATATAGCTTATTAACAGAACTTATTGGTATAAAACAATAATCCAAAGATGAATTACTAGGATTATAAATACATAATAGATACTAATACAGATCAATAATTACAAGTCTAGATCTTGAATAAAAATTTCAAAACATACTGTTATACTTGTTAGGGAATTTTGAATTCATTAAGACTCAGTTCCTAAATTGATTTATAGGATTTAAAAAATTTAATCACGTAAGTTAAAATACTAAATATAATTAATCGTGTAAACTTTAAACTAAAAATTTGTATATATAAACAATCTAGAGTTTTTATAGGAACTTAGATAATTTTATTTAGATAAAACTCTATGTAACTGTTATAAACATATGCGTATAAATTGATATTTGTTAAAATATTTTAGTTAATTATATGAAGCAAATAATAAACAAACCAAATAAAATAAATAAATAAATAAATAAAACCCGATGTTGCAGTTTGGAATCACGGAACAGAGGGGAGGATTCTCGGCTGTAGCAGGAGTTCATGTCCAGCACAATTTGCCCAATTTAAACCCACAATTTCAACTTGAAAATGACACTTATACCAATACAAAAGCTCCACATATGATCAACATTAAATTTCAAAGAATTCTAGCTCAAACAAGTAACAAATCAGCTCTCAATTGCTTGATATCCATCGAGAATTCACAGCTGCAGTAGAGGAAAATTCAAATAGAAACTGCACATCATTCACACCAATTTGTAGCTCTGATTTGGAAAAAATATAGGCTTAACTTGAGTTATTTTTTTGTTTTTACTAAATGAGCACCAATAAGAGGCCTTTATATGGATACTTCAAGCACCAAGAACTAGCTAGAAATCAGGTGAAGAAATCAGTCCAAAAAGGATCAATAAAACTACAGCAGAAACTCCTATTTTCAACCTCAGATTTTAGCCCGATTTTGATCCGATTTTTTTAGCAACTTGAGCCCCAAAATTACACATATAAATGACATTAATTAACTACCAAACAAGCATAATAAATGCACTTAAATAAGTCATGAAAAATCTATCAAAACATTGCCAAAATTCATCATCTAAAACAGCCCAACTTCTAGCCGAATTTTCCAGCTACAACTTACATTTTCTAAGCCCAAAATACCTTCCTTAGCCTCCTAACTTTAGCCTAACCTTAGTACGTATATATAGCCTTAAGTTAGCTACAAAAAGGAGATACAAACAGCCACTTTCATTCATCATTTTGTTTACTTGGACAGCTTTAAACACATTCCAAAATAGAGCATAAACCTTATTTTACTTCCTATATTCTATCCAAGTATCAAACACATCCAAAAACATCAATTCCCTCTTTCAAACAACACCAAAACCCAAGCTAAATAGCCTTTGGTTTGCCATAAAACCAAGTTGAAATCCAAGCTCAACAAGGTAAGAAATCGTGGTTAGAATTAGTTAACTTTTAATATAGTTAAAACTTATTATCTAACCTTTGATATAGGTTTGGTTCTTGCTAAGGAGGGAAGTTGGAAATCCTTTTCCACATCAAGCCAAGGTAACTCCTAACCTAGGATTATATTCTTGTTACATTTGTGTATAGATATTAGGTTGAAATGAGTAGCATTGAAGAAAGGTTATGTGATTGGGAGAAGTGGTTATTCCATTGATGAATTCAAGTAGATGAATTTTTGTTTCACTAGAAATGCTTAAATGTTGATGGCTAAGGAGAACATCAACTTAGAAATGTTATAAACTTAGGAATAGTAAATTCGGCTCTAGGAATGAATGAGCCAAAACCATGCTCAAATTTCATCTAAACTAGTTTAAATTCATGTCTAATGCCTCTAGGACCATATATAAACATAAAACTTGATAAAACAAGCTTTAAAATCATGATTAGAAGTTCTACATTACAAGAAAAATAATATGAACAATTCATAGAAGTTACACATATTAATAATTTCACAAGTTGTGAATGGGCTAAAGAAATGGATAAAGATTTAGATGATGAAATGAGATCCTCTAAAATAATACAAATGCTAACTAAAGAGAGCCGATAGGGTTGACAAGCAAAGTAAAATAAATAAAAGACTATACTAATAAGGACATTAAACAATATAAGACTTGAATAGAAAACTAATAAAAAAAATTTCATTAAGCTTATCTTAGATATAGAATGAATGATATTTAAATCAAAAGAAATTCGATGAAACGAAATGATAAATATCCTTTTTCTATAGAATCAATACCTTAGGAAATCGATATCAACAATAGGAATTATATCAAATACCGACATAAGATACTTAGACATTCATAGGAAATCAATATTCTATTTATAAGTATTATTGATGAATATTTTCATCTCAATAGGTAATTTTGATACTGTTGAGGACTTTCCGGTCGATTGCTACAATTGATCAATATGAGCAGGTGAGTAAATAGATTTATTACATTGTTTGTGTTTGTGGTTTAGCTGCATTATAATATAAAAATAATAATAATAATGAACCCTTGTGTATATGGGTTATGGGTATTGCATGCTGTTTGGAATTACTTGGTTGATAAACAATATTAAATATAAGTGATAATGAATTACTTGTGAATTTACTATATGTAAGGTATGTTGATTGTCCGAATGAAGTTTGAGCACTTTTAACTTGACTAAAAATTATTGGAATCATAAATAAAATGAACATGCATTGCATAAATTGCATATATTGCATTATAATTATGTGATAGCCTCCTACGTGTTAGAATTTTGGTTCTCTGGTAATGCTTGGTTTTTCTAGGCAAGAGGCTATTAGTTCTACGCAAGATTACCTTTGTTATGTCGATTCCATGGGAACTAACTGGTAATGAAGGATACTACCTGTAAAATGTCTAACACTTAGTGGAGTTTCTAAGGCTTAAATAGAAAATGAGTGCTTAAAACAAAATTAACCTAAAGAGATAACTATTGTGAGGATTGTGGCTTTCTTGTATACTTAGTTTCCTGGGTAGGTGATTCATAGATCATTTTTTCTTCAACCCCGATGAAAAGGTGTAAATCTCCATCATGTTTGGATTTTGGATTGTCCAAGCTTGTAATTGTCATATGCTTGAATGATGCATTACATATGTTTGATAATAACTTGCTTATTGTGTGATATGTTCTGGATATTTACAAAGCCCGTGGTTTATGCTCACATTCTTACAGTCCTTATAGGATGACGCTAAAGCCTTGGTTGGTTGCCTCTAGGAGTTTAGAATTGGTATGTTTTCTAAAGCTGAAAGAGTCTTAGAAACAGGACGAATAGTTTTATCACTTATATTTGTCAATTGATGTTAGAACATCAATTTCATTATCTAAGAATTTAGATATGTTTCATGGTTTGTAATAGTTGTTATTCAGACAGTAAGTTTTATTTATGGTATTGTAATTTTATTTACTTTCATCATTTCTTATTAAGCAATCGAAAAGATCCTGTTTTGTTAAACTTATGTCATTTTCCAAAGTAAATCTAGTAATAACATGTGTATGTTTTACTCTCTGGATCATTAGATCGTATCATAATATATGTGTTACTACTAGGGTACTCTTGGGGCGTGATAGAAATTCTATTAAAGAAAATCATAGTTTTATATTTATTTTGAATCCATGAATATTTCATTTTCATGTTAAATTTCTTTTAACTAATTATTTTCCAAAACATGAATTTCTACTTTTTTGTGGATATAATTTAGTCTAAGTTGTATCATCTTTAACATGTTTTAAGTTTTGGCTTATAAGAAAAATTTAGATAAATAACTTGTTCTAAATTTTTATTTTTAATAAAACGGTTTGTACATGTATTGTAAATAAGATTTTTAGAAAATTTTACATAACAAAGAATTATCAATATTTATGTTGTCGGGAAAAACTACCTTGTCAACCTAACAACAATTTTTATATTTTTTAAAAAACTTCATTTTGGGCATAGTAACATCATCACTATGAATGAACATGAGTCTAGGAATTATTATGTAGTAAAGCAAAATTTTAAATACATAAAATCATATCAAGAATAAAGAAAATAGGTAAGAACATAAACAAAAACATAGAAGTCTTAGCTTGTTATCAAGACTTTCTCGGGACTTGAATTTATTTCCGGTCACCATGATATATAAAACAATGCAAGCATAAAGAAATAAAATACTGAAGTCTTAGATTTTATCATAGCTGCCCGAAACTTGAAATGATTTTCAGTCTCATAAATAAATCAAAGATATCAAATAAATAAATATGGGAGTCTTAGATTTTATCAAGGCTCCCCAGGACTTGAATATTATCCAGCTTCATGTAAATATATAAAACAAAATAAAATTAAGGTAGAAGTCTTAGATTATTTTCAAGGCTCCCCAAGACTTAGAAATTGATGAGTCCCCTTTTGTTTTGACTTGAAATTGGAAAAGTATAAGATTAGGATTTAACTAGTCTTATTTTATTAGCAACAAATAAATAATGAGCAATGAAATAAGAGCATTAAATTAATGTTAGAATAGTGAGCATTTAGGCTCTATAAATATATGTATTACATATACTTACTAACATATATAAAATTAGTGTTAGAAATAAAAATATAATATAATATAAACATGGACATGAAGTTAATAAGACATGAATAATATGTTGTTTCTATATTTCTATTCCCTATCATATGTATCATGGGATTTTATCTGAAAACATAACATATATATTTTTCATGTTATGTTAACATAATCTAAAGATGGTATTTAATGTTTACCTAAGTTGATGTCATACCCCAATGGGGTACCCTAAACGTGGAATCTGTTATACATAATATTAAAGCCTAGGAATAACTACCTTCGTTACGCAAAGGCTTCCATATTATGCACAAGCATACATCACAAAGAGGGAACACATCAGAGTAGCACAACTTATCATTAAACATATATAAAATTAATTACAAATCTTAAGGGCATATCCCCATTAATATCCTCAAATGGTACAGAATAAATGGGTGTTTTCTAATAGTCTCAAAAAATAAAACCATATCACATATTATTCATGAAGAAAATTTCATAAAGTAAACTTCATCTTATGCTCCCAACTTTCCATAAAGGCTGGAGAGTCCAGTAGTGATTTCCTTAATGTCTCGTTCCACAAATGAAGTCTCAAGTATACTTGTTTCAACAAAGATCTATGAGGGTGTAAGCTTACAACGCACTTAGTAAGATACTCTCTTTATTCGCACAGTAAATTCAAACAAGTTTCTTAATTTTCACACATATGCTATGCATGATATGCAACAACCACATGTTACAAACAATTATGTATGGGTATCCAAAAATCATACATATAATAGATTACACCCTTCATATCAAGGGCTAGGGAAATGGGAATTAAAGGTCTACATGATCTTCACTACTAGTCCATAAGCACTCTACTCATAGCGATCGATCGGCACGGCTCATCTTTGGACTATATCCCTTCTACGCCTTAGTTCCTTAAGAATGAGCATGGCTACGAGCCTTTTAATTATATTAAAGAGTTTAGCCTTTGACCCATCCGATTCTTCAAGTAATACTAGCAGTCATTGACATGTGACTCGACAAACGCAATGCGTGCTCATTTAGTTTATATTAAAGCCAAGTAAAGTTAAAGTATACTTAATAGTGACCAAACAAATATCATACGCACATAAGTAACATGTAATATTGACGATATACTTAAACAATCATTTGTTGGTTTCGATATACTTAGCATCTATTGTCACACATTAAGAGAAGCACATACATAAGTACCCATAACCCTATACATGTTCATTTTATCTTGTATTTATAAATCTAATGCAACTATCTACAAGTATAAGCAAGGCAACAGAATCATGAAGGTACTCACTCGTCCATAAAAGCAATTCTTAGTCGAAATAATCCTCCGGAAATCGTACATCAAACTTCTCGTTACCTAAAATAAAGAAATACCTAGAATGAGTATTTCGTAGAGGTTCTACTAAATTTCTAACTCTATTTATTGTATTTCCGTTATTTTTCTCGGTTGTGGAAATTCCAACTTAAAACGGCCATAACTTGCTCATTTTAACTTGGAATCTTGCATACTGGTAATCGGTTTCTACCTACTTGAAAAGATCCATCTATTTATAAGGTTATTTTTAACATTTAAGGCCATTAAGGTCTCGGAAAAGGATGGTAAAGATTTGTCCTAAAATTCTTACCCCTTAATTGTTGCATTTTTCAAAGTTTTACTTCACTTAGATACTTTATAGCAAACATATGAATATTTCTATCTTTAAAAATCATTTAGTATTGACATTAACTCATATTATATGCATGACCCTAGTGATGTTGTTCTAAAATAAAACTTCGTAAAATAATCTTTTGTAGAAAGTAGTAATATCAAGTTTTATGAAAAATCGTTTTCCTGACTTATGATAAAATGTGTCATCCTAAATTTTATAAATATGTGACTTAACAAAATTAATGGTTCAATATATATGTTGAAGCCTTAAGGATTTATAAAAATTCTCTATATTTTGTATGGGTTTTACTTCCTATGACATAATATTCTAAGTGTATTTTCTTTTAAATTCTTATCGGGCTTAGTTTTTCAAATAAAGTTTTAATACTTAGGTCTTTAAAGAAATTCCTAATTTTATATCTACTTTAGATTCATAAATATTTTGTTTTCATATTAATCTTCCTTTAATTAATTATTTTCTAAAGCATGTACTTATATGTGTTAGTTGCTAAAATTTATTCTAGGTGGGAACTTCTTAAAAATTGCTTTTAGTTTTTGATAGAAAGAGAGACTTGTTGTAAGATTTTGTTTTTGATAAAAAGGATTTGTTCATGTTTTAAAGGTAAGCTTATGGACAATATTGCATAACAAGGATGTCATATAAAGAAAAATATTTTATAATAAAGGGTAAATGTGTCATTTGTTATAAAATAAAAAGGGTTATATGATCAACCCTAATAAATGAGATATTATTTTCAACCCCCACATTAATGATAGTAAACAAAATTTTTAAAGATTTTGGGGTTGCATTTTCCCTAAGCTAATTTTATCCTATAAATAAACCCCTTTAGCCTAGTTTTGCCTTGCCTTTTCCTAAGCAAAAACCCTAGGTAAGTGGGTTTCTTCTTCGTCTTTCCATCGTTCTTTTAGGTTAATCTTTTGCTTATAGGTTTTCTTTTTTTTTTTTTTTAAGAAAACAAGATTATGGAGATTGATTCTTTGGAGAAACAAACCCTAAGACTTCTTGCAGATTCAATTTTAGAAATAAGGATAATTTGAATTGAAACCTAGGTAAGGTGAATCATCTTTTATTCTATGAATTTGGTGAAAAACCGATTTCTGAATGCTGGTATGTTTCCGTTGATGTGGATCTTAGAGTTTGGAAGGTTTTGTGGAGATATCTCTTTTAGTGACTCGTTGATTCAAGGACAAAGGTTTGGATTTGAGTTTCTGGTATAGGATTCTGATTATATTTAAAGTGTATTTATATGGATTTACTGATTGAGATTAGATTTGTTGAATTATTAGGTTTCTATGAAAACTTGAGGGATTTTTGAGAAAGGGCCAAATACAAGTACGATCTTACCTTGCTTACTGCTTGTGCTTGTAGGATTAGACATGCATATAAACTGGACTAACCCTTGTAGGTTTTTAAATTGATTGTTGCTTGTGTTTGGCTATGGTTAGTAAGGACCTAGCAGACAGTGATACTAACGCAGTGCCCTGACGATCTATGTGTGAGGCTGTCCCGAGTGGACTCGTGCATAGAAAGGATTCTAGTAGATTCGGTTATGAAGTGACAATGGCACCAACTGGTTTGTGGGAACTATCCCAAGATCGTTTATATATATTAATAAGTACCATTGTTTTTATCGGGGTCTAAGTCACTTCAGGTCTAGGATTAGTTCGAAATGGTCTTAAACTGGTTGTTTATAGGCTAATCAAAGATAATAAACTTGAGATTGTTGCATTTATGCATGTGATCCTGTTTGATGTTTGTTCATGCGCATGTGTGTGCGGTATAACGTACTGGACGTTTTCACTCACCCTTTTATATTTCAAGATCTGGAGATGAGCCCATGGTATTTAATCTTCTAGATATGATATTTACATAGACTATGGGGAGGACGATAGCACAACGAACTATCCTGCAAACTTTTAGTTTTTAGATCATATGAACTAAAGGAGTAGTTGGACTATTGAATTATATTATTTTACCTTTTATCAGATTTTAGAGATTTTATATTCAAGATGTAAGCTCTAAGGATATTATCTATTTTAGGATGTTCAATTTGTTGGCCTTTGGATTTTTATGCCAACATTTTGACATGAGGATTTTATAAATATATTTGATGCATTTTTCAGTAAACCATCGTGAGTTTTTTTTTTTTTTTTTTTTTGGAGATTTAGATGTGTTATATTTGTGATTTAGTATTTTATAGGCTTTGCATGTTTTGTAGAAGAGAGAACACGAGGCGGGTTGTAATGCCTTTAAGTTTAGGGCATTACAACTTATTTGGTATAAGAGCAATAAGTTTTGATCTATTAGATCTAGGTTATAACTCCTTAGGACGGTAAGCATTGATGAGAGGGGTAGTAAAATTGTTGAGGTAGTCATCTTTGTTGTTAATAGATTCTATACGTTTTGATTTTTTCCCCTATTTTACCCATCCGCTTATGTGTTATTTATATGATCTTGTTAGAATACCTCCAAGGAGAAGAATGCCTCCAAGGAGAAGAATGCCTGGTGTTGGTTCCTCCCGAGCTGGTGAGGAAGAAAGTAATAGGGAACAAACAGATGTGAACCAACCATCTATGGATCAGCCTCAAGAAAATGAGTTGCCACAAGATGCACCTCCACCACCTCTACCCGAAGGACAACAAGCCCCTGGTGATGTTGCACAGTTAATGCAAGCGGTAGACACTCTATTAAGAGTAGTGACACAGCAACATCAAACCATGCGTCGGGATATGGAATTGATACAGGTTAATGCTGAAGCCTAGAGACAAGAGATGCAACGGCATAACGGTAATGGAAATGGAGGGAATGGTGGAAATGGAGCTAGGCGTGCTGATGTGCTAAGCTTGAATAAGTTTATGGATCTTGTTTAAAAGTTTGAACTGATACCAGGAAAACCATTAGAGGCTCAGCTGTGGATAGAGGAAGTGGAGAAAACTTTTGCTGCTTTGGATATCCCAGAGGACAAGAAGGTGGAGTACGCCCATATTTGCTCATTGGAAGAGCGAACAATTGGTGGTCAAGCACAAAGAGGCATATGGCTGGAATTATTACCTGGGAGAGGTTTTAGCTGGCTTTTTATAATGACTTTTTCCCAGATAGTGTGAAGCAATAGATGTTACATGAATATTATAACTTGCAGCAAGGCAAGATAACTGTGGATGAGTATGAAGCCGAGCTAAATAGGTTAATGAGGTTCTTACCTGCTCCTTTGAGAGAAAGTGAAGATGCAAAAGTTAATAGATTTATTACAAGATTGGAGCTTGAGATCCAGCACTAAATGAATCTGATGGACTTGACCAATTACTCTGCTATGGTCAACAAGGCAAAAACTGTGGAGCAAGGCCTGAGTAAGATTAAGAGTAAAGAAGCACCAAGAGGACAGATCTTTTTAGGTAAGAGGCTAGCTTCAAGTGTATTTTCTCAAGAGAAGGGAAAGAGGCCTATGTTTCAACAAGTTAGACCAATAGTGCAGAATTTTGAGAAGAGATGTTTTAGGTGTCAAGGATCACACAAATTTAAGGATTGCAAATGGCCTGAGAATGCTTGTTACTTGTATGGAAAAGTAGGACATAGTTCCAGGGTTTGCACTGAGAGAACTATTCCACCAATCTTTTGCTTCAAGTGTGGACAGAGAGGGCATAAGGCTATAGATTATAAAGAACCTGGAAAGCAAGTGGTTCCAAGAACACAGATAGTTAAAGCCCAGAGTAGTCAAGGGCAGAGAGCGCCAGCAAAACTTTATGCTATTCAGCATCGTGACACACATAGTGTAGATGCTATTGCAGGTATGTTTTTTATTCTTCAACAAAGTTCTTCTGTTTTATTTGACATCGGTGCAAGCTTTTCCTGCATATCTGAATCGTTTATTTCTGTCTGTGGTGCATGTGTTGAATTTATGTCTATGTGTCGTCTGTGAGTACACCATTGGGAAGTGGAACCATGTTGAATAGGATCTGTAGGAATGTGGACATAAAGATAGAAGGAAGGTTTTTACCTGCAGATTTGATAGTTCTAGATATGACAGACTTTGATGTTATATTGGGAGTAGATTGGTTGGCAAAGTACCATGCAGTAATTAATTGCCATAACTTGGTTATAGAGTTTGAATTGCTAAGTAAAGATAAGTTTTCTTATAAGATTGATGTTCAAAGACCACCTGTGTTGCCTATATATGAATTATAGGGAAAGTAAGCTATGGCAGCTATGGTGATTAAGGAAAAAGAGATAGATCCTGTACAAGTACTGGTGGTATGTGAGTATTTAGATGTTTTCCCGGAAGATCTATCAGGATTGCCACTAGAAAGAGAAGTGGAATTTTGCATCGATTTGGTGCCAGGCATTTTGTAACGCTCTAAAATAAGGCATTACAACCCGCCACGTGTCATCTCTTGATTAGGACACGCTAAGGCTCTAATATCCACAAATTTTCAAATATCAACTGTATAACTCACAAGGTATAAAATAAGATATGTGGTCCTCATAAATAATTCATATAATAATAATATGATCTCCAAAAATCAGCAAACTGGACATTGTTGAGATAACTGCAGGTCAACAAGTCAAACCATACTCTAAATCTATTACTATATGAAAACTCCAAATACAACTTGAAACCCAATGAATAAAATAATAATTAGATATAAAAAGTCTTCTGTGATCCATCCTATATCATCTATGATTATACAACTAGTCATCAGCAGGGTAGTCAGGACCGCTAACGCCATCCCCATCCTCATAGACGATATCAAAACCCGATAGATCATAAATCACGCTATCATCACCTGTACCTGAAATATAATAGAATGAGCGGCGAAGCCCAGTACGATAATATCCAATCCAGATCAATCAAGGTTATGCACATACAACATGTATAAATATATGTAACTAAACTAAATGCATACAACAGATTATTATCTATTTTAGTCCAGCAAAACAACACAGTTCAGAATCTAGTATACATAAATCCTGAACTCAGAGTAACTCAGACTCTGCTATAAAAACAGCTAACTGATTTAAAAATAAGTAATCATATATATGTATATGGATGAGTGGGTACTCCCCAAACATCCCAATTCCTGAACACCTAAATTCTACCGGAATCATTTCTTAGCACGAGTCTACTCGGGACAACCTCACACTAAGATCATCAAGGTGTCTCACCAGTATCACTATCTGCCAGGTCTCTACTGGTTAAAGCCAACCACAACCAGATAGACAATTATTAAGCTGAATATTTGTTAAGTTCATTATGCAATTATGTTCCTACATCCATTCACAAAATTCTAATCTACAAGCACATACATCAAGCAATGGATTGGTCGTACCTTTCTAAATTTCAGGAATCCAAATCAAATCCTCAGAACCCGATACCAACAATAACGAAACCAACCTAACTCCACAATCTCCTATATTCATACCAATAACAGTTTCACAACCTCCAAATGTCCTGTTACAATATAGATATATATATCAACAGACATGATCGCAATATCTTAACAAACATGAATTCTCCAAAAAATCCTAACCTGAAAAGAAATCTCTGTTATTGGTACCGTCTATTTCGATCAAATTCCCCAATCATCCTCAAGAATAACAAGGAATCGCACAAAACTCTACAATCACCAATTATTTTCATCAAAACCCTAGTTTGTAATACATTAAGAACACATAAGGATTGTTTAGATCGTATTTTGTTGGAATCTATAATAGAGGAGATTTACTTACTGTTTTGAATCGCTAAAACCCATCTCGCATTCACCAATTCTCTGATCTTATACGTGCTAGGGTTTTTCTCCAAAAACCTTCATATGAAATTTCAACCAAACCCTAAAAACTTGTATAAATTTGTATAGAATTCCAATGAAATGGTTAAGATTACTTACTTTGGATCAGAAAATATTCTCCCGATGATTTTCCAAGCATAAATCCCTAAGAACACTCCAAAACTCTCTTACACGAAGGAGAATAGATTATAAAAGAAATCTGTCAAAATGGTTTTTCGCGTCTCGTATTTATAGAAATTTGGTCATACGCTGGCCCTAAGCCGGCGGCGTACCAGCAGATCTGACAGGCTTACACCATATGCTGGTAAACTTATATGAAGGCCGGCAACGTTCGTTGGGGCCTTGATTCCTAGAATTTAAATCGTCCCTTCATACGCCGCAAATATTTGATATACGCCGGGCTTTCATGCCGGTGTGAGAGAAACCCTCATGAATGCCGGCAACTTTCCTCCTAGCGTTAAGAAAAACGCTATTGTTCTCATCCTACGCCGTCTGTACGCCGGCGACGTAGATTCTCCAGGAGACGGTGTACAGTCTGTTATAGAGTACGCTGGCAAATTTAAGACCTAGGCCGGCGACGTTCTTCACTAGAGATGCTGGCCTTTATTGTAGAATTTAAGAAGATTGATCCAATTGATGTCAATCTATTTCAACACATAATTGATCAACCTTAGCTTATTTTCAACATCAATATAAAGACCTCTTAATATTTAGTAGCTTGTGAATATATTATTTATAATTACTTTGTATATTACACATTTTGTGTCATGCCCCATAGGGGTATCTTAAACGTAACAGTCCACCACATGACATATAAGACTCTCGAATTACTACCCAAGTCCTTCGGGAGTCTTGTATAGATGTAAGGCGTCCCTTTACGACAATAGAATACTCAACTCAATGGAGTTAAGGAGTTTAATTCAACATTCAATAGCAATAGATAATAAATCAAAACACATAAGTAATTAGTTACAAAGTCTAAGGGGCATTCCCCCGCAAAAGAATATTTAGAGATCCATTATAGTCATCCAGAGTCCCTTGGTTTCCTATGGAAGTCTAATCAAATCTGAATACAACTTTTAGAGGAAACGCCTAGCTCCTATAACTGAGCTGTAGCTGGTCTCGGCCTAAGCCATATGAATTCGTGCTGCAATAAATAAAAAATATAGGGGCGTAAGCTACACTAGCTTAGTCAGTGAAAACTTCCATGATCACAATTATAACACATCAATCAAACAAGTGATTAATTAGACAAGTGATATGCATCAAATACGTGAGTTCAACAAACATATAACCAGCCGAAATCATATGTGGATGGACTTGCGCCCTCCATCCCGGGTTAGAGATTAACAAATCCTATAGTACGATGCCGTTTAAGCTCACGGTCAACCAACTTATAAATTCATTTTATGGATCACGATTAACCAACTTATTAATTCGTTTTATGGATCACGATTAACCAACTTTTACACCGTTTAGGATCGCGGAAAACCAACAAATGCTAATGCTCCATCCCCATTATGATATGAATGAGTTCCTATTTATTTTGAATTCCAAATATTCAGTTATACCAATTCTTCAGGTGATCAATCAATAATCGCAGACAATCAATCATAATCCATCTATACAAGCAATGGTTAATCACCCAGCTTCGATATTCTTATATTTGATTTCTCATATCAACAACAATCATATATAATTCCCATTCATCCCCATCATGCATATCCATTTTACCTTTGCCAAGTATCTAATGCAACTACCATTACAATCACAAACAATAATTGAAATCAGAAGTAATACTCACTCGGCCATGGTTCACCGATCTTTTAGTAGTAGTAGTCCGGTGGTTAAAGATTCATTGGTTTCGGGATCACCTAAAAAGGAAGAAATATCCTCATAAGTATTTCATCACTTAACTAATCCAAACTATATATCAAAGCTTAGAAATTCGTAATTCTCGCTATTTGCGGAAGTCCCGACTTAAAAAGGTCATAACTTGGTCATTTTAACTCGGAATTTCGTAAATTATATATCGATCTCTATCTACTTCGAAAGATCTATCTAATTCTAATACTATTTTCAAGTTTTGAAAATATTTGGTCACGAAACAGAAGGATCAGTTTTGATCTGTAACGGTTTCTAATTTTGAAAAATAGTTTTGTAAATATTTGAAATGTTTTTACTTGACAAATCAATTATACATGCAATATTAATGATTTCCTAACATGAATGACATGTGATGAGTTTAATGTATGCATAATCTTGATGATTTTTTTTTTTTACTAAATGAAAATTTTAGAACTCTTTATTTTGTAAGACTTCAACAATAACTACTATTGAGAAATCTAGTTTCCTAACTTTGACAACTCACTTGTGTTTTTGGATTAATTCTTAGGAATTTCTAGTTATCTTGGTTAAAATTGATTCTCCATAACATCTACTACCTAATACCTTCATTTTTACATAAAAATTTGCATTTACACTTTGCAAATATGTTTTCAAATAGGATTTACTCAAAAATCCGAATTTTTAGAAATCTTGAATGATTTCTTTGGGAAAAATTTGTTTAATGCATTAAAATTTAAGACTCTATTATACCTATATTTTAAGGACTTCATCTATCACATAAAACTTTCATTTTGAGCTTGGATAATAGGTGTTTTCATGGTCATCATCCTAAATTACGAATTTCATAAGTTGACTAGTAACTCAAAATTTTCTATCTTGTTTCTACTCTTTATTTTACATATTAATCTCATCAAACCTCATTTCAACCTATAAAAATCATTACTTATTGATATATATTACCTATATCATTCATTTTTCACATAAAACATGAGTTTTAGAGTTGATACAATGGTTTTTAAAACGTGGCTTTGAAGTCATACGAATTTTTTTTTTTTTGAAACATTTCAAATAAAAACTTTTTCTTTTTAAGTTCCTTATCTCATTACTTAAAGATTTACTAACTACAACATTTTTATATATATAAGACAAAGCCTTTATAAAGCATTAATGCATGAAAACACAATATTCATGAGATCATGAATGTCAAGTATAAGATGAATATCTAAGTGCTAGATCTACTACTTATAATGCACGAAATGAAGTTTAAAAGCATGAACATGGATTTTTATGCAAGATTTCTACTTTACTTTACTTCTACATGCATGAACATGAAAATCATTTGATGAAAACACATTTAAACACAAGATCCACTCTTGTGATAGCTTGATATTCATGTATTAGTATTTTCTTGTCCCTAGCAAATGCTCATGGGGACTTAAAGTGAAAATACTAATGAATAATCTTGCCATTACAAGATTAAATGGTAGAAAGGCTTAGGATTCATCACCTAAAGTTGGATCAAGTGGAGAAATAAAAAAGAAATGAAGCTTTTGTGTGTATGTGTGTGTGTTGTGGTGGGTTGGGGAGGAGGGGTGGGTTGGTGAAGCATACGGCAATAGGGAGAGAAAATAGAGAGATTTTTGTGAGTTTTGAACAAATGAAGTAAAATGAAAGAGAGAGAAAAGTAAAAGATTATTTATAGTAAGCGAAATTAGTGTCTGTTTGAATTATAAAAAGAAATAAAATAAAGCAATTTGGAGTCAAATTTGGGGAGGGCGAGGGGGGAGGATGCGCCGGCCTTACTTGGAGTGAGACAGAGGGAGAGTTAAAATTGTTTTAATTTGTAATTTATGTAATAAAAAGTATTAAATGTAATAATTTGTTAAGAGATAGAAATTTCTTGGAAAAAAAATATGATGAGTGTTTGTAAGGATGTAAGATTAGGGTATGGGTTGTGTGTGTAGTAGGTTGTACTTGTGAATAGTAATAAATAGTAAACAAGATATTTACTTTACCGGTAGTAAAGAAAATACGGGAAAAAGGCTATAAATGTAATCTTTATAACCCGAAAAATTATAAAACTTATATTTTTGAAATCCTTATAAAATTTCGGTTATAAAGAGTACTCCGAAATATTTTTCTGAATTTCTAGTTCCGGGGCTCGTTTTTCCGTAATGGAGCTCGAGAAGGCTCGAAATAGAAAATTTTTCGAAATAAGAACTTTCTATGGTTTGAAATATACTTTAAAACAATATTCCACATTAAATTATTTTATAAAAGTTCTTTTAATATGAAACCGAAGGAAAGCCAGATCCAGGTTCCTAGGGTTCTCTTACAAGGCTTATACTAATTTGGTTTAGGGTTTTGGTTTCCGGTTTTTGACGTTTACTTGATTACTAAGAAAACCGGGGTTTACAACCTTCCCACCTTAAACAGAGTTTTATCCTCAAAACTGAACTGACATACCTTGTCTTTCAAAAACTCGGGGTACTTTCTCCGAATCTCGTCTTCAGCTTCCCAAGTGGCTTCTTCAGAGGCATAGTTTCTCCACAACACCTTAACATACTGAATTTCTTTGCTCCGAAGCTTTTGGGTTTTCCTATCCAGAATCCTTATGGGATGTTCTCATAGGTCAAATTCTCTTCAGCTGAATGGGTTCCAATTCAAAATCTTTTCAGGTCGGGTACATATTTTCTTATACCGACACAGGTACACATTATGGACTCCTGATAAGTTCGGTGGTAAAGCTAGCCTGTTTGATAGATCTCCAACTCT
>JAMXBD010004797.1:0-41796 GCA_024138025.1 Combretum micranthum
CATGGCCGAGTGAGTTGCTTCCACTCTCAATTAATGCTTGTGAATGTAATGTAGTGGCACTAGTGATGTAGGCAAAGATAAAAGAAATTGTACAAGCATGATGGGGTATGTGGGAATTATTTGTGTTGTGAATTGTTGATAGTGAAATGGAACTTAAGCATATCGAAACCGGTGTTAAGATATTGATTGTTTATTTAGATCATATGAAGAATGTCTGCCGTATACTTGTTGTCACCTAAAGAATCGAATTAATGACTATTCGACTCCGACTATAACTGAGTTCATTCATGTCACAATGGGTTTGGAGCATTTGCATTGGTTGGTTTTTCGAGATCCATAAAACGAATGTGAGGTTAATCGTGATCCATATAAAACGAGCTTTTAATCAGTTGACCGTGAGCTTAAACGGCGTCGTACCGCAGGATTCATAATCTGCTAACCCGGGATGGAGGGCGCAAGTCCATCCACATATGATTTCCGGTTGGTCATATGTTTGATGATTTCATTTGTATGGTGCATGCACTTGCTTGAATAATTACTTGTTTGAATGATTGTATTTAATTGCGTTATGGAAGTATTACTCACTAAGCTAGTTAGCTACGCCCCAATAGTGTTTATCTTTTGCAGCATGAGTTTTATATGCTTAGGCCAAGGCAAGCCACAGCGCAGGTACACGGAGATAGGAGTTTCCATAGAAGTTGATTCATTTCTTTTGTATAGACTCATTGGAAACTAAGGACTCTGGATGACTGTAATAGACTGTTATTCTTTTGCGGGGGAATGCCCCTTAGATTTTGTAAACCTTAAAGATTTATGCGTTTTGATTTATTATCTATGGCTAATGAATGCCTTGTAAACTGTTTCAACTCCATTTGTTGAAGTATTCTATTGTCGTAAGGGAACGCTTTACATCTACTTAAGGCTCCCGAAGGCCCCGGTTAGGGAACTCGAGAGTCTTACTTAGTATGTGGCGGACTGTTACGTTTAGGATACCCTACGGGGCGTGACAACTTGCATATAACATATTATATTATTATTATACACTATTTTATTAAGTTGTATAATTTGAGTTTTTATATAAGTTATTATGTAAAAGAATATATAATAAGTATAAATATAATATTTATGTTTTAAGTACTATTTTTAATTTTCTTTATTATATTAAATATGTAATGTATGTTAAATAATTATAATAAAAATATATAATTAGTTGTAAATAACAAGATTATACATATTTAGTTTATTATATAATAAAATTAATTTACAAATATAATATAATGTCCTTATTATATAATGCACAGTTATATATATTTTATTAGATATGTATAATTTAAAATAAATTTTAAACACAATTATTTATATATACATATATGTAATAATTTTGTTTTAGAGACAAATTTGCAACAGAATTTAAAAAATAGAAATTGGTGCTAAAATAATTTATTTCCCTCTAAATCAGAGACAAATTTGCAACGGAAAAATTTTCGTTGCAAACATGTGTAATCCGTCGCAAATTCCGTCGCAAAAGCATATAAAAATTAGAAGATTATTCATAATTCATGTCATCATAAATCTTTCTCTAATTCATTTTTTTAGAGACAGAAATTTTTCCGTCGCAAATTTTCTGTCTCTAAAGGCTAGTTTTTCTAGTAGTGAGACATCATTAGGAAAAGAAATTGATGCATGAAGATCCTGCAGAGTTTATGAATTAGTGCAAAGTAATAATTTGAAAGGTGCAGAAGAAGTTCTTACTCCAAAAGAAAATGGGAAAGAACACATTGAAGAGACTCCTAAAGACCTTATCCAAATTTTCATAAACCCTTCCTTTAAAGTAAAATGAAAACTTATGGACGAGAAGATTAAAGTAGTAGTTGAAGCTAAAGAAGAAGAGAAACCAAAAGTTGAAGTGGTTGTAAAAGAATCAAAGAGAAGCTAAAAAGTAAACCGATTGAAATTCAAAGCAAGAGAAGATAGAGAGGAAGAGAAGGCCAATTTCTGGTGACTTTAAATTGCTGAGGTATAGGGATTCGAGCAAAAAAGAATTGTATGAAGCTGTTGTTGGTTTCAAATAGATTTGGGCTAATATATTCCCTTTAACCCGAACGATATATCCCTATATCCAAAAGAGAACTCAAGTCGAGTTCTTCTCAAGTGGGAGAGAATGAGGACGACCTAGAAGACACATATGTGAACAAGAGGATTCTCCGAGAAGGAGAGGAAGAAGCAACACTAGGTCACCCAAACACCGGTGCCATTAGCCTTGGAAGAAGTGCCGCTGGTGTTGGAAGATAGACCATTAGCGTTGGAGCCTAACCTGCATTACTGATGATTATGTTTTTTGAATTTTCAAATCATCAACATTAATTTATAGGCCACTAGCCTTTATTTCCAGCATTAATTGTCTGCTTATGTTATACAATTTATTTGTATTTATTATTTGACTTTATTGTATTTATTATTTGTCTTTTTAGGTTTTTATGTAATAGTATACATAGGTCTTTAACTAATCCTTGTAATTCAGAACATTTTCGTGCTTTGAAACCTTAATGAGAGAAGTTTTCTTTGTAAAGTTGCAATTCTTTGCGAGCTTCTATTCTAGCAATCATTTGGTGAATTGATTTCTGTCTTTGCACTCTGCGCCGTGTAGCTAAAAATTAAATAAATATAAATACATACAAGAAATATATATATATATACATATATAAGAAAAGGTTCACATAGTACTTCAACAACTTATCTTGAGCAACAACTTATCATATAAAAAAATTCTTTCAATCAGAATATGGTGGCGTGATTCATGAAATGATCAACACTCTTTCTATTAGCCATACAATCCTTTACCTAAGCTACACGACACAAAAGAATTCTAAGGTTGATCTGCTTTATTAGTCCCTGTGTGCAAATGAGCCGACTATATATGCGAATCCTAAGCAATAGTACTCTCCATCAATTGCATCATAATTTCAACTTTCTTAGGAGGGATTCAAAAGTTCTTGTAGCATAAATAAAGCTAAATAAATAATATTCCAAGGATCTTATTTGACTTGTGATAATCAATTTAATAAAATAATGATATAACAATATTGAAATTAGAAAAAAAAAACTTTAAAACCCTTTTTAGCATATCATGGTTAGCAAAGACCATTTCCATATAATCAAACTGTGATTTACCACTATAAATAGGAGGCGCTCTTGTAATGGAGGCTAGTGATAAAACCCATCACTTAAAAAAAAAAAAAGGTTGTGACTTCAACATTGAAACTGCAAAATATTGACTATTTTAGGAAGCTCCATATTTATTTTTATTATTCTTGAACTCACAATAACAGCATATATATATATATATATATATTAGTTTTCAAGTGGCATTCAATTGGTAGATATTTAAGGGCTCCAAATAACTTTTTGATAAATTTTCCTGTAAATTACTTGAATTTTTCATTCATTTCAACTTTATCAAGCTTCCATAAATATATTGCAACAATGGTCTTGTGAGTCTAATTTTTTTGTTCTACAATTATTTGTAAAGTAAAAAAAATATTCTTTAAGTGTTGGCATGCATTGAGGTCTTCTAAATAGAAACTTCACTGTAGTGGATGGTTGCTGATGAGTTTCCTTAAAAACCATTTTTTTATTTGGACATAGACCTTTAAATAATAAATTTGCCACAATATCAATCTCATAGAATCGATATACTAAATTTCAAAATATTTTCACGAGTTTGTCATTACACAAAATCATTACATCTAAAATATTCCAGAACTCTTTAATCCATAGCCATTATAAAATATTTAATCATATATGTTTAAATCAACTACTATGAACCATTGGACAGTTGGTCTGTGTGGAGAGAGAATGAAATTTTCAATGGTCTTGACCAAAATCCATTTTCATAAAAATTGAAAATTTTGAGAATTCGAATGGAATTGTGTAAAAACATAGAGGACTAACTGTGGCTTTTTTTCTTTAAATATACTAAAACTAAAAAAAAAAAAAAAAAACCTTATAGTCGACAAAAATAGTAAGGGCTCCAAATGTATAAACTCAAAACATAAATAGAGTGACAAGAATCTAGTTTAGTGCTATACAAACAAAATCAACTATCCTCCGTTTCGTTACTCAGCCATCAACATTGGTATTGAATACTAAAATGAAAGATGTAATTTATCTTGTCAAAGCACCTAAACCTACATATAAGATTTGTTTAATATGAATGTGAATTTTCTCTCCTTCTGCAGCTTTTGCTGCTCCTTGTTCGCAGACAAATGTGGAATTTCTAGAAGGTCACGAAAATGCTCTTCTTTAAGCAAGTCCAGTGAAATTGAATTAGCACAAAATATTGTTGATTAACAACATTTTTGAGCCGTATAAATACCCGGGAAGACAACTTCTATAATAACTAATTAGTAGGAAAGCAAATGCTTGCATTAATTAGGTTGCATTCCATGGCAAGAATGAGAGGTATTATCTCCCTTAGGCATCTTCACCCTCATTTTCTTTGTTAAATTTGTTGCTTTTTGGTAAAGCGAGTTTGTCTCCAGATTAGTAAATAAAGCATATTTGGTTAAAAAGAAAATTTCTCTCTTTTTATTCTTCCTATCTGAAAGATGTTAGGCTTTCAAGTGTATACATTTAGGTCACATATTAGGCACCTTTCATTATAAATGAAGCCTTAAATACTTCATATTAAGTCAACATTAAGGTGTTGGTACATTATAATTGATATTGAGGGTGGTGAAGGTATGAAGCTTTACGTGGCCAAACCATATCACTCCTAATACAAAATTAAATTAATTATAAAAAAATAAGTGTAAAAAATTTTAAGGGATTCGATCACGGTTAGAAAAAACTGAACCATTTATTCATATGACGGGATCGATTCTATTGTAACCATCACAAGACTGTAGAATTTTCCGTAAAGGTAGCATTTTACTGGCAAGCTATAAATTTTATAAATATACATATATATAGCAATAAATATAGCATAAATGAAAAGGCATAGATTTCTAAATATATTATTGAATAAATCTTCAAATTTTCAACAACTTCAATGACTTAGACTATTTAACAGAATGTAATTACTGATATGTATGTCTAGACCTAACAACAATAAGTTCTATTTTGTTGAAAGTGAAATATTCCAACAACATGCTTAATGGAAGAAAAGCAATCAAGGAGAGAAATATATTAAATGGCTAGAGGTACACTCTTCCATGGATGCAGAGCAACGGGAACAAAAGTACTTTGCTACTTGTATTAAAAGGAAGATGAAATCAAGAGGCAAAACTTGATATTTCAATGGAATGGGAAAAAAAAGAAAAAGAAAAGAAAAGTACTAACTTACAAATAAAACTATGAATATTTTGAGCATTATGTCATATACCAAAAGAAGAAAAGTTACTTATTTGAAAAATTATTATAAAATAATGCATAAATTATGTGTGTAAAAATAATGATTGAAATTATCATTCTAAACTATAGCATCTAAAACCATATACAACTTTCAATTTTAGATATATTGCTTCTTCATCTACTACTTGGTAACTTAGCATGTCAATATTTGTAACATCTATAGATAATTTGTAAAGGCCATCATTAGGGGGAAAAAAAACCTGTATGCAAAAGGTGTATTTCGAATAAAAATAATGCTAAAACTAGAAGAATAATATCTATCTACTTTAATAGTATATGTTACACATTACATTGTACGTGTGTTTTATGTTATATAAACTTTTTTCCATATTTAATTAAATATACTGCCACTTTATTTTGGAAAAATGTATTTTTATTTATCGAAACAAAATATTATATATTTTCTAAATCAACTAAAGCCCTAGAGGCATTGTCACGCCCAAAGTGTGCCCTACACGTGACAGTCCGCCACACTCAACATTTAAACTCAAGTAGGACAACCTTAGTCTCTCCATGAATTTAAACATCGGGTGTAAGGCTCGCTCTCAACATTTATAGATCATACTTTGCTTCGTAGTAGCTTAAGGAGACATACATAGCAGCAAGAATGTAAATCATGACCGTCTTACAGAGAATTATTCTATTACATGAACTATGGGGCATACCCCGATAGCAAAAGCTACAGTTTCTCAAGTCCACAAATTTCCTTGTATTATCCTTTAAATACCGGTTCGAGGAACAGGATTAGAGGCCGATACTAATCTTTAGGCCCCCGGTCCCATCAAAAGCTCCTTAGTATCTAAGAGCTGTACCTGGTGTCCACGGGTCCTCGGAGATAGCCAAAGGTATTCATACTGCAACAAGAAACTATTGGGGTATAAGCTACACTAGCTTAGTGAGTGAAAACTTCCGAATCATAATTAATACAAACATTCAAACAAGTAATTTATCAACCAAGTGAAATGCATCAAACGGGTGAGTTCAACAAACATATGACCAGCCGGAAATCATATGTGGATGGACTTGCGCTCTCCATCTCGAGTTAGCAGATTTACGAATCCTGCGGTACGACGCCGTTTAAGCTCACGGTCAACTGAACAACATTTCGTTTTATGGATCACGATTAACCAACATATATTCGTTTATGGATCACGATTAACCAACATATTCGTTTTATGGATCACGAAACCAACAATATTCGTTTTATGGATCACGAAAAACCAACAAATATTCGTTTTATGGATCACGAAAAACCAACAAATGCTAATGCTCCATCCCGATCGTGATATGAATGAGTTCAATTATAATGGAGGTCCAATAATAGATTAATCCAATTCTTTTAGGTGGCTAAGCAATGTTCGCAGACAATCAATTCTAACTCTTCTATACAAACAACAACTTATCACCCGGTTTCGATATTTCTTAATTTCAATTTCGCATATCAACAATAGGCAATCATAACTCCCAACTAACCCCATCATGCATAATCATTCTTTTTATCTTTACCTAGCAACTAGTGCGGCTATCATTACAATCACAAGCAATAATTGAAATCGGAAGAGAAACTCACTCGGCCATGGTACGCCGGTCTCTTAGCAATGGTGGTCGGGTGATACGGTATCGTTGTTCGGGTTCACCTACCAAATAAGAATAGCCTAATAAGAATCTCATCACTAAACTAATTTGAACTATGCATCTAAACTACATGAAATCGGGATTCTCGTATTTGCGGAAGTTCCGACTTAAAACGGCCATAACTTGGTCATTTTAACTCGGAATTTCACAAATTTTATATCGATCTCTATCTAATTCGAAAGATCTCTCTATTTCTAATATTATTTTCAAGTCTTGAAAACATTAAGGTCATGGAACAGTAGGATCATATCTGTTCCGCAAATCCTCCAATTCCGAAAGTTTGTTTTGCTTTTGATAAGAAATGTTCCTAGTTGATGATTCGTGCATGAATGGCATATGAATGAATTCCTAACATGAATATCATGTAATGAACTCCTTATATGCATGGTTTTGATGATCTTTGATGATGGTCTCTTATGAATTCCTAATTATTAGGAAATTCCTTAATGATTCCTTATAACAAGTCATTATTACCAATCTTACATCTCCTAATGTTTTTATGATTTTATCCTTAGAATTTACTTGTCACCTAGTTAAAATGAGTTCCCAACATCCATATTAATCATGATCTTCATTCATGCATAAAAATCCACATTTTTCATTGAATAAATATGTGTTTGAATGGGCTACTTAGAAAAATCCGAATTTTGAGATTTTCATTTTCTTGCAATTTCCTTATGAGAAAACTTGTTAATGCATCAAAATTGAGGCTCCAATATATCTATTATCTAAAGACTTCATTTAGCTCATAAAACATACCATCTAAGCTTAGATACTAAGTGTTTATATGGCATCACCCAAAATTACGAATTTGACTACACATCCATAATTCAATATTTTTCATTCTAACTTTACTCCTTGTTTTTACATTTTTATCATGCCTAAACTCATCTAAGCTTATGAAAATCATTCCTTCAATATACCTATTACACATACCCTTCATTTTTCTTGTGAAACATGAGTTTAAAAATGGTTTTGGTGGTCTTTAAGGTAGGGTACTAAATCCATCCGAATTTCCAATAAATCATTTCTAACAAAACCTTTTCTTTTTCAATCTTTTGCCTTCTACACATGGAGATCTACTATCTAACATATCTATACATAGACAAGGCTACATTTTTATGATCATCCATGCATGAGAATCAAAATAATCATATGAACATGAATGTAGATGAAGATGTGAATGTCTAAACGCTAGATCTACTAAATATCATGCATGATCTCATGATGAACATGAATATCTATGCATGATCCCTACTTTATATGCATGAACACAACATTATCTTCAACAAAAACTCATTTAAACTCTAGATCCACTTCTTGTGATGGCTTGTTATTCTTGTACAAGTGTTTCATGTCCCTAGCATTTGATCATTGGGATTAAATGTGAAAACACACAAGAATAGCTTTGCCATTACAAGACTTGGGAAAAACAAAGCTTAAAATCATCACATTAATGGAGTTTTGGAGATGAAAAGAAGAGAAAAATAAGCTTGTGAGTGTGTGTGGGAGTGTGTGTGTGTCACGGCACATGAGGGTGAAAAAGAGAGAGTTTCCAACCTTTGAAAAAAAATGAAAGAGTGAAAATGAGAAGAGAGAGAGAAAGATGAGCTTATATACAACATGCATTAGGGTTTTAGTGGAAAAAGTAACAAAATAAAACAAATGAGAGGGAAATATGGGGGAGGGGCGCCGGCCATATTGGGGGGGGGGGGGGGGGGGGGGGGGGGGGGGGGGGGGTGGGTGTTGTGTGTGTGTTGAAATTTGAAAATTTGTATTTTGTGTAATAAATGTAATATTTGTATTAATTAATTAGGAAACAAAATTTCTTGGAAAATAAAATTGTAATGAGTAGTTGTAAGGATGTAGAATAGGGTATGGGTAGTGTGTAGTGTAGGTTGTACTTGTGAATAGTAGACAAGACATCTATTTTACCGATTGTAACAAAAACGGGGAAAAAGGCTATAACAGTAATTTTTATAGTCCGAAAAATTATGAAATTGATATTTTTGGAATCCTTATAAATTACGGTTCTAATAAATATTCCGGAACGTTTTTCTGAGTTCGTGGTTCCGGGGCACGCTTTTCCGTAACTGAGCTCGGGAAGGCTGGAATTGAAAAATTCCCGAATTTGGAACTTTCAAAGGTTTAAAATATGCTTTAGAACAATAATTCATGTTCATTTACTTTATAAAACTTCTTTTATTATGAAATCGAAGGAAAGCCGGATCTAGGGTTTCTAGGCTCCTCTCACTCAGCTGGAATCGGACCGATACAGGGTTTCGTTCTCCGGTTTCCAAAGTTCGTCCGATTACTATCCGATCACTAGGAGAACTAGGGTATATCTTATAAGAATAATAATAATAATAACAATTTAGGTAACTAATAATATTAAATCATACTGGAAGACTCACTAATTACCGGTAGTAACGAAATACAAATAGATTTGTAAAATCAGATAATTCTAGCTATTTGAAAATTTGTAAAACTAATAACTTAGAGATCCTTTAGAAATATGAGTCTAACGGCATTAATAACATATTCTTAACATTTCGAATCCCAGAGCGCGCTTTTCGAAACTGGCACCTGATCAGATTGGAATAGGTCGGAATTTCATTGATCTCATCTTTCCAGAGTATCTAGACTTAATACGAACCGATTACACTTTTTTCCTCTTGTTCCAACTCCTGGGTTTAGGAATACGAGATTGCCGGGTCTAGGTATGGAGTTTCTTGGGAGTTTTGGGACTCAGGTTCCCTGGTTGACCTTCCGGTTTACCCCATTGCCAAAATAAAAACTAATATTTTATACTTATATGACTTGTCTAGTTGGTGAGACTTAATTTAAGGTCGATTTTCATAAGTGTTTAATACTCACAACGTTCTCGGAATTCCTTTAGATTGAGTTGTATTCCCGAAGGTTAATCATATTCACTTCTTAACAGTTTGTTTTTTAGGGCTCTATTATATCCGAATTTATAAGTAGAGTTAAATAGGAAATTTGTCGTACATAGAGGTTTCAAAATGGAAGTATATTGATTTGCTATTTTGTTTCTGAGATTTCTTATTTTTTTCTCACGATTCAGAAATTTCCGGATTCGTTCGGAGTTTGGGACTTATCAAAGTTCTGTTTTAATTCGGAGTGACTTTTAGGGTTTTATTTTCAAAGTTCCTCTTTAGAACTATTTACTGAAATTTTCCAGGGCTTACAGGCATGACTCAGTAAGTAAGGGAGGTGGATGAGATTATTACCATGGACTATTAAGGCATATTAGAATATTATTCGCTTCCTTAGAATTTTGGCGATTATCAATGAAACTCTCACGTATACCCAATCGGCTACCCTACTCAGAAAACGAAAGTATGCATAGCGCCATGGTTTGTGAAAAAGCAGAGATCCGAACACTCCCTAGAATCCAATAAAAAACCAATACCCATACTCATGTAGAATCCATCTCTATCCTCATCTTTATGACTGTAAACCCCAAAAATTTTCATAATCCTTAAAAATAATTTTAGCAGTATAAATATCAAAAACCGAAAAATCAACTTGAGATTAAAAACTCAATTCTAGACCGAGTCAAATACTGGAAACGAAACCCTAAAAATTGAACCAAGTTAAAACTTAATTCCAAATAAGAACAAAAACGAGTTCTCAAACTTGAGAAAACAAGAACCTCTAAAACAAATATAAAGTCCAATTATCGATATAATCAACGTCCGTACGTCGATTAAATAATCTACCCAATTCCTAAAACGCGAATCGAAACGATAGATCCAAATAACGTTCAACAACGAGATGATAAAATCCTAAATCCTTCAGTAAAATTTCTCGAATCGCAAAATCCAAATTTTTCAACAAAAGTCAAACTGAGTCAATATAAACCTAGACTCGGTTTAAACGATTCCGAGAACTAAAAGCTATTAAAATAATCACAAATAAATAAAATATAAATTTCGAGCTAAAATTCTAAAACGATCAAAACTCAATAATTATACGATCTTACGAATAACTCAGTAAAAAATCGGAAATCAAAACGAACCTAAAAAGTCAACAAGCCTATAACGAACCCTAGCGTTTAAGATCGGCAATCCCGTGTCTTCAAACCCTAGAAAACGAAATTAAGTTAATAGCTTCAAATAGTTCGTAATAATATAGGGTAACATAAAAATATCAGATTCGCGAAATTCGAGTGACCTTCGGACCAAACGGATCGGTTCTCGAAAAGCGTGTCCCGGAGCTCGGAATATTAAAAATATTCCAGTTTATACCAATAGACTCGTAAAAATACAAGGATTCCAAAAATATCAGTTTTAGAATTTTTCGGTAGCTAAAAATTACAATATCGCATTTTACACGTATTTTTATTACTATCGGTACTTTAATTGTCTAATCTACTATTCATAGTACTTTCTACTATTCATTACTATTCTCTATCTCTACTTTTCTTACACCTATTCTTACACCTACATATCTATTTCTACTTTTTTCATTCCAATACAACTTTAATCACATCAAACTTTACACATTACTTCTTTATTACACAAATTAAATCAAAGTTGTACAAATTGGCCCTCCCATGCTCAAAACCGGCGCTCACTCTCCCTCTTTCACATCTAATTTATTTTATTTTTCTTTTATTCTTCTTCACTCTTAATTCTTCCACAAAATTCTATAAATACCACCTCTCCCCTTCTCATTTCTTCACACCATTCCAAAGCAAAGAAATTATGCCAAAATCCCCTCCAAAAACTCTCCTCTATAATCTTACAAGAACTCTCCTCTTGTAAGAAGAAAATCTCTCCTACCAAAACTCTCTTTATGTAATACAACTACCATCTCTCCATAACCACATAACCATAAATTCACTACCATCTTCATACACACAAATACCTTAGCGTAAAAATTTCTTTCAACGATTTATCTATTCATGTCATGTAACTTAGCATGACTATGGTGTTGTTTGAAACTCACATGATAGTAAAAGCAACAATATGTTCATGTTTTGTTCTTTAGATAAGCTTCCTATTTTATATGTTGTTATTATTATTGTTCTTATGTGCTTCTAATCTAACTTATATTATGTATATTACATATATATATTTATTTAGAGCATATAAGCTCATTTGTTATTTATTTATTTTAAGTTATGCAATTTATTTATTTCATGCAATTATTAAGACTAGTCTTTCTAGTCTTAGACTTGTCCATATCAAGTCAAAATAATCTTTTGTTCATTTTCTTTAAATCTTTCGGGACTAGTCCATTCTTAGTCCCGGGATGCCTTGACAAAGCTAAGGCTCCAATACTTGATGGGATTCCTTGACGAAGCTAAGGTTCCCAATGCTTGATATTTACCTTCTTGTTCATTAATTATTTTGGTATTTTCTTATGATCTTATATTTTAGATGCTTGCATTTGCGTAATGTTAATGTTCAACTAATCTAAAAATAGAATTTGATTTACTAAATGAACTCAAGCTAAGTTTCCAATTATATGATTTACCACAAACATGAAGTTATTATCAACAACCTAGAAATAGAATAATACAAATTTTCTCAGTTTTCTTAAATAACAAAGATAGTTTTACCAAGAAAACATAAATAAATATTTTCCTTGTATTATATGGTAATCTAAGTTTTTAGAAAAAATAAATCGTTAATATCGAAAGTTTAAGACTTAAATTCTTTTCTAAACTAAGGAACAACTAGTTTTCAAAGTTAAGACAAAATCAACTCATCAAGTTATGAACCCACTTAGGAAAAATAATGATTTTCTAAAAAGAAGGAACTCATTTTCAAAAGAATATAAATAGATTAAAAAAATGGATTTTATCAATAAAAGATGATTCTTTTCAAAAGAGATGAAAGAACAAGTTTTGGAAAGTAAAAGCTTATATTTTAGAAAGGAATATAAGAAAAACAAGACTCATTTTCTAAGACCATCTTAAATAAACAAATTATGAAAAGGTTTTCGACAACTTAATGTACTTTTGATAAATTAATCTTTTATCACTAGAAATGAGTATATAAAAGACTAGGGTTAAAGGAAAATTTGCTTGTTTTGAAAAAAAAAAAAGGAAATGAAGAAAATAAAATAAGAATACTCATTTATAACAATCTAGTAAAAATATAAAATTTCTTTAAATACTTGAGAAGAAAATTTCGAAGTTAAATCTAAATGAATTGTTTATAAATTGTTGAGACACTACCATTGGGATTTTTGCAATAAAGTGAGCATACCTATATATTCAAAAGTGTTTATCAAATATATATTTATATTATTTCAAAAGGATTTCTTTAAGATGGGATGAGTTAAAAAATGGATTTTTGCAAAAGTTTAGAAAATTCGTTTTAAATCTATACCTGACGTTTTTGGAACCCAAATGACCTTTTATGCAAGGATAAGCTTAGAAATAGATAGATCTTTTCGAATAGTAGAAAACGGTATATTATCGGCGATTCCGAGTTGAAATGATCAAGTTATGGCCATTTTAAGTTGGAACATTCCCTCATGCGAACTTTAACGTTCTTTGACATTGTTCTGTCAAAATGCAAGAAAATCTTCAAGAAAAACTCATTGTGGGTATTTTCTTTGGTTAGGTGATCCGAGGAAGGATTCCTTTACCCCGAGGATTGTTACGATTAAGTGGAGTGTGTGAACGACTCATGCTTAGAGGAATAGATGACATGGCATCGTGAGTTACTTCCCGTTAATTTTCTCATACTCTTGATTGTGCTTGTAAAATTAGTTGCACTAGAATTTAGGCAAAAATCAAAAGGAAGTGTATGATAATATGTCGAAAGAATACTAAGTATATGGAGACTCGATTTGTTTTTAATAAAGTTGTATGTGCATTAATATCTTGAAGTGTTTGAAATGGTTGATCACTTGAAAGAAAGATGTTAAATGTAACTACTAGACGGTAATTAAAGAAATATTCATGCACTTCATATATGAGTCACATTGCATTCGCTACTATACAATTAGGTGGGGACATAACGGTATATCGTAATGGCGAGTAAAGAAGCCGGTAAGAACTACTTAAATTGATGGCTAGTAGGAAGCCGGTAATAACTACAAGTTTTTGGTAGCTAGTAGGAGCTGTAATAACTACAAAAATCTTTTCGTGGCTAGTAGCTGTAATAACTACAAAATTTTTGATGGCGTATAGGAGCCAGTAAGACCTATAAAAGTGTTTTTAAAAGTGGTGGCTGTAATTGGCTTGAATCCCCTAACCCCGAATGAAGGGCGTAAATTCATTCACATATGACTCCCGGGAAAGTCATAGTTTGTATGCTCACGTGGTTGTTGCATTTCATATGTGTGAATAATAAACTTGATTGATAATTTTCTTCGTTATGAATTTTGGGATTTACTCGCTAAGCTAGTTGTAGCTTTACCCTATAGTTTGTTGAAAACAGGTATGCTAGTGGCCTAAATTGAGGATCATGACTTTAAGGAAGTCAGGGACGGATGATTAAGGATATGGAATCATACGATGAAGAAAGTTTGTAAGGTTCTTTATATGTGATAACCTATATGATTAGGGACGTATATTTATTTGAAGATAATAGAAGAATATGCCTTAAGAATTAAATTGTGATATGCTATGTTTTATATTAAGTATTCTCTTTGTCTTGTTACTTATTTATTATCAATATAAATTGCGCTACTCCGATGCGTCCCTTTGGTTGTGATGTATGCCTTGTACATAATACGAAAGCCTTTGCATGACTAAGGTAGTCATTCCTAGGCTTTAGTATTGTGTACGACGGACTGCCACGTTTAGGGTACCCCTCGGGGCGTGACAATGACCACCCATGCTGATTGGAGGTTGTGCTTTTGCTTCTACATCTACTTCTTGTCGATGACACTTCTTAGAAAGAGGCTCACTGCATAATCCAGGATTGCCCATAAATGAAGCATTACTTTGGGTTTGGATTTGAGTGCCTATTGGGATTTGCCTTGTCAAGTTATTGTATGAAATGTTCAATTTGGCAAGGAAGTTTAAGTTGGAAATGCTTTGGGGAATTCCTCCTGATAGGTGGTTCGAGGACAAATCAAGTACTTCAAGCTTCCCCATTTCACCAATTCTTTTAGGTATGCGTCCAGTTAAGTTATTGTTAGAGAGATTTAGTTGTAACAATGCTATAAGGCTTCCATACACTTCGGGTATCTCTCCTTGCAACTTGTTGTTGGATAAGTCCATCATCATCACGTCCTCCAAGTCGGGTTAGACCTACAAAGCTTCTTTCTCTCCAAAATTGAGGAAGCTCTCCTGAAAAAAGATTGTTTGAGAGATCCAACATTGCTACACTGCTGTCTTCTTTTTTAATTTTTTTGGCTATTTTGAACGAACCATGATTTAAATTGCACAGAGTTGATAAGTTTCCCATGAACCTATTGTTGGAGACATCTATATAAGCAGTGTGTGGATTGAATAATGGTAGCTGACCTTCAAATTGTTGAAGCTCAAATCAACATACACTAGAGGATTTTGGGAAAATGGTTGAGTTGGCAGCTTACCATGCAAATTATTCCTTGAAATATTCAAGTACTTGACTTCTGATGACAAGGTCCAGAACCAATCAGGTGTGAGCCAAGTTATCGTCAATGATATTCACATTTGTTGCTAGTTGTTATATGCATATTCGGTTATCGATGGACCAAGATTCATTCGAAAAGGAGGAGAGAAACCCACCGGTTCAACCTCAAAACTATATCCAGTTCAAACAACGCTTTACACAATGCACCCAATAAAGAAAAATCTAAAAATATATTAAATAATTTTCAAAAATTTTAAAAATATCAAGATCCAATATATCTTATTGAAAATCACTTCCTCAAAATTTCATGTAAAAATAAAATAATCTTATATTTTTCCTAAATTTTCAAAACAAAGAAAAACAGGGACTTGTAAAGCAAATTTCATAACTCTAAATAATCATAGGTTGTATAAATCATATTAAACACATTTACAACATAATATATGATGATTCTAACATATTTATTAGTTTCAAAACATTATGATATGTTTCTACTGCCTAAATATTAATTTGCAAAACTATTATTGTAATTTTCATTTATAAAAATAAATTTCCATATTACTGAAATAGCCAAGAAATTCCTAATTTTATTTTATGAATGAATTGTTGAATTATGCATGATAAATATATGTTGATGGTTAATTTAAATTTTGATGAACTATGTGATATGTGAATGTGTAGAATTATTTAAATATGTTAGATTAATTATTTATTGAGTTTGTAAAATATTAATATGCCTTAAAGTGTGTTATTTGTGCTTAGAAATAAATGGAATGTATGCATATGAAAGCCCCTAAGTAGCAGAAAATTTGAGTAAAAAATAGAGCCAATAAAACCCCTTTTTAATGCCTTAAAACAAAGCCATTTAATTAAGTAAAACAAGTTAAATTAATTAACCCAAAACAAAGTCATTAAGCCTTTAATGCCCTCATGCCCTTAAAGTCAACATAGGATAAGTTTAAACTTTTTAACTTCAAAAATTCGGCCAAAAATTTCAGACCAAGCCAAAAACCCTCCATTTGCCCTAAACTCATTCCTCTCTTCATCAAAAGAGCTCCCAAGGTGACCCCTAAGTTGAAGTTTGATTTTCTACAATTCTCACCATCAAAAGCTTGATCTAGAGTCCTTAAACCGAGCATAGAAGTCCAAGTGGTAAGTGTGTTCTCAATTTTTCATTTTCATGCTTATATGTGTTCTTGATGATATTTTGTTTATGAATTCGTGACTCATGTGGTATGGATATTATATGAAGTGTAATAGGACTAGATTGGTTAGTTTTATGTGCTTAGGATGAGTTTTGAAGTGTTGGAAGTGTTGGTGAATGCATGTGGTTGGATGACCTAATATTGAAGAAGATGATGAATAGTGATTTGGAGTTGATGAAGTTTTGGAGGTGTTTGGTGTTGTTTGAATGATGGGATGATCATATAACAAGTTTTGGAAACTTTAGAATGAGTTTAAAGAATTTTAAGAAGTGTAAAATGCATTTTGAAAACAGGGGATTTCGTCATTTTTTCGCTCCAGTGTACACAGCCTGTGTACATGGTCGTGTAGGCCTTGAAATTCTTAAAGTTGCTCTCGGGTCATTTTTTTTACCCAACACGGCCTCCATACACGGGCCGTGTACCCGGTCGTGTAGACTTCCCCTGTTTCGCAGCTCTTTGTATTTTAGCCGTAACTTTTTCATCCGATCTCCGATTGAGGTGATTTAAGTTGCGTTGGAAAGCTAAGGAAAAGATCTAAAACTTTCATGTTTTAAGATTTTACAAATTACAAAAGTATCAGTTCTTAAATTTCAATTCTTTCCAGCTGATACGCTTTCCAACAAAGTTTAAAACTTATTGTTGTTTACTAAAAGTTGTTCAAAGCTTGATAAATGGTCATTTAAGTATTTGTTGGGTATTGTATAATATATGATATCTAAATGCTATGTGATGATGTTATAATAATTTATTTGAATTCTTTGAATTTACTTGGATGATTATACTTGAACTAAGTGTGAGTTGTAATTACTTCTTTTACAGTGATTGATTCCCTTTCGATTATCCCTATTAACTCCCGAGCTAATACAGGTACGCAGTAACCTGCTTGTCTCTGTTAGGATAGGCATTTATAAAACTTAAATATATAATAAGAAAACTTAAAATGTGATTGTTGCTTTGTTTTATGCCGTTAAAATCCAATTCCTACGCCAGGTCATGTATGAACCTAACGGCGACCCCTCATAGTTTGATGAGTTTGGGATGGAAGTTGGTATCTGGTTCGGGGAGCGGCACCTTGCTCAGTTTGAGCACGATAGATCTAGGCGCTTAGGCCACTCCTGTCATTTGAGATGACTTTCATTAAGTGGTACGGGGGTAGTCGACGGGGGGTATAGATCGGTGAAAATTTATTTAAACTTGGTAGGAAGTACCATAGTTTAGTTCAAACGTTTATGAGAACGGGTGAACTATATTTTATGATATGGACTGAGTATAAATAAAGCTAAGTAACGGCTATTAACCCTGGAGGAAGCTACTTTTCTCTTTGACTTAACGATATCTAGGACGGTATGAGTACCCGAACTACTTATATCAACCCCCTGAGCGTCCGAGTGTTACTCAGGTCCCCTCGCGATCCCTGTTGTCCGGAGTTTGAATACTCCCGTGTTGATTGATTAATTAAAGATTAAAGAATAATTGAATGGATGTTGCATTGCATTTAGAATAAGCTTGTGTGCTTCATCTCGCTTTTGTATTCGTTGCTGTGTACTGGGCCTCTGGCTCATTCTTTTAACAATTTCAGGTGATGACCTGGACGAGTCCTATGCGAGCATGGGTTATGGCTCCGATTTTGAGGACTTCTTGGAGGAATATGAGGACTAGAGTTTGACCAGGACTGGATGGAACCATTCTTTTTGTAATAGACTAGATAGTTAGTTAGAATGGATGTTTGTAAAGCTTTGTTAAGCTTTATATTTTGTTATTTTGTTTAAGGCTTGTAAGAAGCCTGTGGATGTAATATATGTATGTATATATCTAGCTTGATCTGCCTTTGTTTGAAGTTGTGTATATATATGTTAATATGTTTTGAAAAGCTACTAAGTAATTATTTCTCAAAATGATTTATTCCTTAAGATTAGGTGAACAATTCATCAAACAATCCTTTTAAGACAACCTTGCATATAATTCTGCAGATTATATGCGGTTGGGGAACTGCTATTGCTTATTTCAACTAGGGGTAATAGCGGGTCCTTACAGTTGGTATCAGAGCATAGTTTGATTAATTGTTTGCCTAATTAAAATGATTTGTTTGCGACTTGACTTAGACACAAATAGGTAGAATAGGATGAGCATAGTTGCTAAGTTGCTTGAATGCTTGTGTTTTTTGTTTTCTTGAATGTTTTGTGCTTATTGCTTGATTGTTTTTTTGTTATGATGTGTGATTGTGAATGCTAATTAATAGGTTGAATGTGTGACTTGAATGCATATACCTGTATGTGTGTTGAATGTATTGTGTATGGCTATGAAGATGGACAGGTTAAGAAGATCTACTAGACAGCAATCAGATAGGGAAAGCATGCCACCGCCACAGTCTTCATCTACATCTGCTCCTACATCATCTTCTACCCCAAGTAATGAGACCACTCCATCTCCAGCATCGGCTTCTGCTTCTCAGATTCCTTTACCGACTCCGATTCCGCCACCACCACCTATGCCGCCTATTCCTCCTATGCCACAGATGCCTACAGGTGATCCGAATTCCATGTATGGTATGATAAGAGACATGATGGCAATGATGCAACAATATCAAATGATGATGTACCAGCAGACACAGTACTTTGTACAGCAAGGTAATCAACCTGGGGTAAGACCGAATGAAGCACCACCTGTGAATGAACAAGCCAACCAGATCAAACTACATGACTTTAGTAAGATGGTTCCAGAGTTTGATGGTACTAGCACTGATCCGACAGTGGCTGAGAATTGGATAGAAGAATTGGAGAAGACCTTTGCAGCTAGCAGTACTCCTGAGGATAAGAAAGTGGACTTAGCAGTTTATATGATGAAGAAAGAAGCTTACAATTGGTGGAGACTAGCTAGTGGAAATTTGCAACAACCCATCTCTTGGATTACATTCAAGGATACCTTCTTCACTAAGTACTTCCCGAATTCAGTACGAGAGAGGATGATTTCTGATTGGTTGAACTTGAGACAAGGAAGCAAGACCATAGATGAGTACCATGGAGAGTTTTGCAGGTTGCTACGCTTTGCTGGAGGAGATTATCGTGATGAGAGGATGAAGGTTCAGAAGTTTCAGAACGGTTTGAATGAAGAGATTCAGAATGAAGTGAAGAAGTTCGAATTGCACACTCTATCAGATTTAGTTGCCAAAGCTTTGTTGATGGAACAGATAAATAATGATAGTCGAGTTAGGAGAGCCCGAAGAGCTGCTTTCATGGGGAAGAGACCTGCTCCAGCCACATCTTATGGCGGTTATCAAGGTGTTAGCAAAGGAGGCTATTATCAAAACCGAGGAAAGAGACCTTACCTGGGAAAACAAGGAGGTCAGAAGTCAACATCTAAGGCTTCTACACCAGTGTTTGAGAAGAAATGCCCTAGATGCTATGGTCCTCATGAAGAGACAACTTGTAAGTGGACTCCCGGAGCGTGCTTCTCATGTGGTCAAGTTGGGCATAAATACACAGAGTGTCAGAATCCCAAGCTACCACCAGTGTTTTGTGCTTATTGTAAGCAAAGAGGGCATCATATTTCCAATTGCAAAGATCGACCTGATGTTAAAAAGGGAATGAATGTGGAAAAAGGGAAGACAAATGCTAGAGTTTTCACCCTACAGCAAGTTGAAGATACGCCTGCAGTAGACACCTTGGCAGGTATTCTGAATGTGTGTGATAGGAATGCTTATGTGTTGATTGATACAGGGGCGACTCATGCATGTATTTCTGAGAATTTCATGAACGATTGTAATCTTGCTTCTGAAGTGTTGAGTGATCGTGTTATGTGTGTAACTACTCCGTTAGTGATTGAAAATAGGCATCCATGTGTGTGTAAGAATGTGAATGTGATGATTTCTGATGTGAGCATGCCTATTGATATGATAGTGTTACCTTTATCTGATTTTGATGTAATATTGGGAATGAATTGGCTAAATCATTATAAGGTCACTATCGATTGTAGTAGAGCGGAGTTGAGTTTTGATTTGGATGAAGGAAGGTTTTCATATATGTTAGAGAGGTTAAGACCTAAGAGTATGAAGTTCATGGAGTTGTGGGAGAAACCGGTTATAGCAGCTATGAGTATGGAGGAAGTAGATATCAACATGGTGCCAGTTGTGAATGGGTTTGTGGATGTATTTCCTGAGAAGTTACCTGGATTACCACCTGATAGAGAGATAGAGTTTGGAATCGAATATTGCCTGGAACAGTACCTATCTCTAAAGCTCCATATAGAATGGCTCCAGCAGAGTTGAAGGAGTTGAAGATACAGTTACAAGAGTTGCAAGACTTGGGTTTTATTAGACCAAGCATATCCCCGTGGGGTGCTCCAGTGCTTTTTGTCAAGAAGAAGGATGAGAGTTTGCGTATGTGTATTGACTACAGAGAATTGAACCGGGTTACTATCAAGAATAAGTATCCTTTGCCACGGATTGACGATCTGTTTGATCAATTGAAGGGAGCAACTGTGTTTTCTAAGATCGACTTGAGATCAGGATACTATCAGCTTAAGATTAAATCTCAAGACATTCAGAAGACAGCTTTCAGAACCAGATATGGACACTTCGAATTTTTAGTGATGCCTTTCGGGTTAACCAATGCACCAGCTGCATTTATGGACTTGATGAATAGAGTCTTCAAGGATTATTTGGATTCATTTGTCATAGTCTTCATTGACGATATCTTGATCTATTCCCGAAGCAAAGAAGAGCATCAAGAGCATTTGAGACTTGTGTTACAAAGGCTTCGAGAGAAGAAACTATATGCCAAGTTTAACAAGTGTCAGTTTTGGTTAGAGGAGATATCTTTTCTTGGACATATTATTTCAAAAGAAGGAGTCTCAGTTGATCCAACGAAGATTGAGGCGATTCTCAAGTGGACAAGGCCTACAACGGTGAGTGAAATCAGAAGCTTTCTTGGATTAGCTGGATATTATCGAAGATTTGTGGAAGGATTCTCAAAGATTGCATCTCCATTAACCCGATTGACCCGAAAGAATGTTAGGTTTGAATGGGATGATAGATGTGAGAAGAGCTTTGAAGAGTTGAAGGAGAGATTGATATCGGCTCCTATCTTGGCGCTACCAGTCCATGGAAAGGAATTCATAGTCTTCAGTGATGCATCTATTCAAGGACTCGGTTGTGTGCTTATGATAGAGAGGGAGAGTTATAGCTTATGCTTCCAGACAGTTGAAACCACATGAAAAGAATTATCCAGTACACGATTTAGAGTTAGCAGCTGTTATACTTGCACTGAAATTGTGGAGACATTATTTGTTTGGAGAGAAGTGTAAGATCTATACGGACCACAAGAGTTTAAAGTACATCTTCACACAGAAAGAACTCAATATGAGACAGAGAAGATGGCTTGAACTACTTAAGGATTATGACGTGGAGATCCTCTACCATCCCGGGAAAGCTAATGTAGTAGCGGATGCGCTTAGTAGAAAGAAACATGAAGACATTGCTACTTTGCTTTCTAGCCAAAAGGAGATCCAGATAGAGTTCATGAAGCTAGATCTTGAAGTCACTGTGGAGCAAGTAGATGTGATGTTAGCTCAACTGTCTTTGCAACCAACAATTCTGGATAGAATTAAACAAGCTCAAGAGGAAGACGATGAAACCAAAGGAATAAAGGATTCTATAAGGATTGGGAAAAGGAAAGAATTAAGGATTGATATGGATGGTGTTGTGAGATATGGGAATCGACTATTTGTGCCATGTGGGTTAAGAGAAGAAGTCATGAAGGAAGCCCATTCCTCTCCATATTCGATTCACCCCGGAAGTACAAAAATGTATAAGGATCTAAAAAGAAATTATTGGTGGGAAGGTTTAAAGAGGGATGTAGCTCAATATGTCTCTAAGTGTATGGTTTGTCAACAAGTAAAGATTGAACATCAACGGCCCGGAGGAGAACTTCAACCTTTGTCAGTGCCTGAATGGAAATGGGAAGACATTACCATGGATTTTGTATCGGCTTTACCCAAAACCATAACCAAGTATGAAGTTGTTTGGGTTATCGTGGATAGATTGACAAAGTCGGCTCATTTCATACCATTAAGAGTTGGAGAATCATTGGAGAAGATAGCACATACCTATATCAAAGAGATAGTGAGATTGCATGGTATTCCAAAGACGATCACTTCAGATAGGGATTCACGCTTTGTCAGCAGATTTTGGAAGAGTCTACATACTGCTTTGGGTACACAGCTTCAGTTTAGCACGGCATTTCATCCTCAGACAGACGGGCAATCTGAAAGAACGATCCAGATCTTGGAAGATATGTTAAGAGCATGTGCCTTAGACTTTGGCAATAGATGGGATACATATTTGCCACTCATAGAGTTTTCTTACAACAATAGCTTCCAAGCAACGATTCAGATGGCGCCTTATGAAGCACTGTATGGTAGGAAGTGCAGATCCCCAATACATTGGGATGAAGTTGGTGAAAGAACAGTTTTGGGTCCTGAGTTAGTACAGCAAGCGGTTGACAAGATCCGAGTGATTAAGCAGAGAATGAAGACGGCTCAAGATCGGTATAAGAGCTATGCTGACATGAGGAGAAGACCATTGGAATTCGAAGTTGGTGACCATGTATTCCTTAAGATCTCACCAACAAAAGGAGTGATTAGATTTGGGGTTAAAGGAAAGTTGAATCCAAGATATATAGGTCCATATGAAGTTTTGGAAAGAATCGGGCCATTAGCTTACCGACTAGCTTTACCCCGAATTTGTCCGAAGTTCATGATGTGTTTCATGTGTCACAGCTCAGAAAGTGTGTATCGGATCCTGAAGCTATCGTCTCTACTCATCAACCCGAGATTCAACCCGACCTAAGCACAATTGAGAAACCTATTAAGATCTTGGACAAGATTGACAAGGTATTGAGAAAGAAAGTAATTCCTTTTGTCAAAGTTTTGTGGTCGGGTCAAAGCGAAAGAGAGGCGACTTGGGAACCCGAAGATGAGATGAGACAGAAGTATCCCGAGTTGTTTGAGCAATGATTAAGGTATGATAAGTTTCGAGGACGAAACTTTTTGAAGGAGGGGAGAATGAAATAGCCAAGAAATTCCTAATTTTATTTTATGAATGAATTGTTGAATTATGCATGATAAATATATGTTGATGGTTAATTTAAATTTTGATGAACTATGTGATATGTGAATGTGTAGAATTATTTAAATATGTTAGATTAATTATTTATTGAGTTTGTAAAATATTAATATGCCTTAAAGTGTGTTATTTGTGCTTAGAAATAAATGGAATGTATGCATATGAAAGCTCCTAAGTAGCAGAAAATTTGAGTAAAAATAGAGCCAATAAAACCCCTTTTTAATGCCTTAAAACAAAGCCATTTAATTAAGTAAAACAAGTTAAATTAATTAACCCAAAACAAAGTCATTAAGCCTTTAATGCCCTCATGCCCTTAAAGTCAAATAGGATAAGTTTAAACTTTTTAACTTCAAAAAATTCGGCCAAAAATTTCAGACCAAGCCAAAAACCTCCATTTGCCCTAAACTCATTCCTCTCTTCATCAAAAGAGCTCCCAAGGTGACCCTGTAAGGACCCGCTATCACCCCTAAATTTAAAATAAGTGATAACAGTTCCCCAACACATATAATCTGCGAATTATATGTAAGGTTGTCCGAGAAGAATGTTTGATGAATTGTTTGTCTAATTTCATAACATAAGTCATTTTGAAATTATTTACTTAATAGCTTACTTTCAAAACACAATACCATATATATACAAACATTATAAGAAAATAGCTCAGGTTATACAAGCTAGGTACATACATATTACATATATATATATTACAACAAAAGGCTTCTTATAAGCCTTAGCAAAACTACAAAAATATTAGTTCATCAAGAACTATATAAACAAACTATCCAACCTACATATTAGTCTATTACAAAAAGATTGGGCTCAAACCAGTCCAGGGCCATCTCTAGCCCTCAAACTCCAGAAAATCCTCAAAATCAGGACCTAACCCAAGCTCGCATAAGACTCATCAGATCCTCACCTGAAATAGATAAAAATATGAGCCAGAGGCCCAGTACACAAGTAACGAAAACAAAAGCGAGATGATTCACACAAGCCTAAACTAAATGCAAGATGCAACAACCATTCAATTATTATCTAGCCTTTAGTTAGTAATCAACATGGGAGTATTCAAACTCGGGCAACAAGGATAATGGGGGATCCTGAGTAACTACCTTGACGCTCAGGGGTTGATATAAGTAGCTCGGATACTTATTACGTTCTAGATAATTTTACAGAAAACACCTAAATCTACCATGCCCACTGAGCAGGGTGCCGCTCCCCGAACCGGATTACCAATTCCATCCCAGGCTCACCCAATCTGTGAGGGGGCGACCCTAGGCACTCATGCCACCCTGGGCAGGGATTGGATTTAACGACGTAAAACACAAATCAACACTCACAATTAATTTTTTTCTTAATTATATAGTTTCCATAAATGCCTATCCTAACACAGAGACAAGCTAGTTACTGCATACCTGTACTAGATCGAGAGTCAATGGGAATAACGAAAGGGAATCAATCACTGTAAAGAAGTTAATTACAACTACACTTAGTTCAAGTAAAATCATCCAAAGAAATTCAAATAAATTCATTATAAAATCATCACATAGCATTTAGATATCATATTTATCATACAATACTCAACAAATACTTAAATGACCATTTATCAAGCTTTGAACAACTTTTAGCAAACAACAATAAGTTTAAACTTTGTTGGAAAGTGTATTAGCTGGAAAGAATTGAAATTTAAGCATGATACTTTTGCAATTTGTAAAATCTTAAAACATGAAAGTTGTAGATCTCTTTTTAAGCTTTCCAACGCAACTTGAATCACTCAAACGGAGGTCGGATGGAAAAGTTATGATCAAATTACGAAAACATGTTGCTGCAGGGGAAGGATCACGCCCCTTTGCTCGCCCGTGGTTTTAGAAAATTTTGTGAAGACTAAATCACGCCCCTTTGGTCGCCCGTGACATGTGAAAAAGTGGACAAAAGCTTAAATCACTCCCCTTCGCTCGCCCGTGACTAATCCCTGATATATGTTACGAATTTGCTCTGTTTTCAAAATCCATGTTTACACTTCTATATCAACTAATACATATCCTACATCAATTCTACATCAAAATGAAACTCTAATAAAAACTCCTACCACTTCAATCTTCCACCAACAACTTCAAACAACAATCAAACTTCAATTCACTTCAACAAACTCCAACTTACTACACCCAACACTTAGTTATCAACTATATGCATTTTTTTTCAACACTTCCAAAATCATCCTAAGCACATAAGACTAACCACTCCATTAATTACATAATCTCATCCAAATATCATACATGCACTAATTCAATTCTACGAATCATCACTTCAAAATCATATATAACTAACATTTAACACAATTCAACATAGAACATAAAAATGAACGATAGAGTTTGTATTACACTCACATGGTGGAATATTGGCTTGGAATGATATTCAATCTTAAGCTTGTAATAAACTTTGGCTTAGGGTTCAAGATTTTGGGTTAAGAGAGGGAAGAAGAAAGAAGAAAGAAAAGAAGTAAAATTCGTTATGGAAGTTGAGGCTGCCAAAAGGGAGGGTTAACTTGTCAAATTAAGTCAAATGTCATCAAATTCACCATTAGGGGTATATTTGTCTAGGTTTAATTTAGGCAAATTTCAATGCATTTGGGTTGAATTTAAGCTCAAATAGTGGATCTAAAATTAGCCAAATTTATGTCATAAGTTAGGCAATTCAAAGTGAATTTACTAAATTCTAAACATAACAATGCATATTAATTTGAAAAAATACACACACATTAATTACACTATACACACAATTAGAGATATCAAACAATAGTATAAACTTTATAAAGACCATACACATATAAATTAGCACATTCACTCAATTTAATTAGCTAAGCACACACACGCACACACACACATATTATATATATATATATCTCATCCAATAAATATTAGCATGCAATTTAAGGAATTCATGGCTATTTCAATTCTCTCCTCCTTCAAAAAGTTTCGTCTCGAAACTTGGCTTACCTTAACTTATTCAAATAACTCGGGATACTTTTGCTTCATCTCATCTTCAGGTTCCATGTCGTTTCTCTTTCACTTTGACCTGTCCACAAGACTTTAACAAAAGGATTACTTTCCTTCTCAACACTTTGTCAATCCTATCCAAGATTTTGATTGGTTTTCAATTGTGCTTAAATCGGGTTGAATCTCCTGTTGATGGGTAGAAATGATGGCTTCAGGATCCGATACACACTTTTGAGTTGTGACACATGAAACACATCGTGCACTTCAGACAATTCGGGGGTTTTAAAGCTAGTCGATAGGCTAGTGGTCCGATTCTTTCCAAAATCTCATATGGACTATGTATCTTGGGTTGAACTTTCCTTTAACTCCAATCTAATTACCCCTTTGTGGCGAGATTCTAAGAAACACGTGATCCACCAACTTCAAATTCTAACGGTCTTTCCTCGTGTCAGCAAGCTTTTGTACCGATCTTGAGCGTCTTCATTCTCCGCTTTATCACTTGATCTTATCAATTGCTTGCTGTACCAGTTCAGGACCTAAAAACTGTTCTTTCACCAACTTCATCCCAATGTATTGGAGATCTGCACTTTTACCATACAGTGCTTCATAAGGCGCCATCTGATTGTTGCTTGGAAGCTATTATTGTAGGAAAACTCAATAAGTGGCAAATGAACATCCCATCTATTTCCAAAATCCAAAGCACATGCTCTAAGCATATCTTCCAATATCTGAATCGTTCTCTCAGATTGTCCGTCTGTCTGTGGGTGAAATGCAGTGCTAAATTGAAGCTGTGTACCCAAAGCAATATGTAGACTCTTCCAAAATCTGCTGATAAAGCGAGAATCCCGATCAGAAGTGATCGTCTTTGGAATACCATGCAATCTCACTATCTCTTTGATGTAGATGTATGCCATTTTCTCTAACGAATCTCCAACCTTCAAAGGTATGAAATGAGCCGATTTTGTCAATCTATCTACAATCACCCAAACAACTTCATATTTGGTTATGGTTCTGGGTAAGGCTGATACAAAATCCATGGTGATATCTTCCCATTTCCATTCAGGTACTGACAACGGTTGAAGTTCTCCTCCGGGTCGTTGATGTTCGATTTTTACTTGTTGACAAACCACACACTTAGAGACATATTGGGCTACATCTCTCTTCAAACCTTCCCACCAATAGTTTCTCTTCAAATCCTTATACATTTTTGTACTTCCCGGGTGGATCGAGTATGGAGAGGAATGAGCTTCTCTCATGACTTCTTCTCTTAACTCGTATGGTACAAAAAGTCGATTCCCATATTTCAAAACTCCTTCCATGTCAATCCTTAATTCTTTCCTTTTTCCAATTCTTATAGAATCCTTCATTCCATTGGCTTCATTGTCTTCCTTTTGAGCTTGTTTAATTTTCTCCAGAATTGTTGGTTGCAAGGATAGTTGAGCCAATATCACATCTACTTGTTCCACAGTAACTTCAAGATTTAACTTCATAAACTCCATCTGGATCTCCTTTTGGCTAGATAGCAAAGCAGCAACACCTTCATGTTTCTTTCTACTAAGTGCATCCGCTACTACGTTAGCTTTTCCGGGATGATAAAGAATCTCCACATCATAGTCCTTAAGTAGTTCAAGCCATCTTCTTTGTCTCATATTTAGCTCCTTCTGTGTGAAGATGTATTTTAGACTTTTGTGGTCTGTGTAAATCTTACACTTCTCCCCAAACAGATAGTGTCTCCACAATTTCAGTGCAAGAATTACAGCTGCCAACTCCAAATCATGCACCGGATAGTTCTTTTCGTGGGGTTTCAATTGCCTCGAAGCATACGCTATAACTCTTCCATCTTGCATGAGTACACAACCGAGTCCTTGAATAGATGCGTCACTGAAGACTACGAACTCTTTTCCATTGTCTGGTAGCGCTAAAATAGGAGCTGATATTAATCTTTTCTTCAACTCTTCAAAACTCTTCTCACACTTGTCATCCCATTCAAATTTAATATTCTTTCGTGTTAATCGGGTTAATGGAGATGCAATCTTCGAAAATCCTTCTACAAACCTTCGATAGTATCCAGCCAATCCAAGAAAACTTCTTATTTCGCTCACAGTTGTAGGCCTTGTCCACTTTAGAATAGCTTCAATCTTCATTGGATCCACTGAAACTCCTTCTTTTGAAATAATATGTCCAAGAAAAGAAATTTCTTCCAACCAAAACTGACACTTATTAAACTTTGCATAAAGTCTCTTCTCTCGAAGTCTTTGTAACACAAGTCTCAAATGCTCTTGATGCTCCTCCTTGCTTCGGGAATAGATCAAAATGTCATCAATGAAGACTATGACAAATGAATCCAGATAATCCTTGAAAACCCTATTCATCAAGTCCATAAATGCGGCTGGTGCATTGGTTAACCCAAAAGGCATCACCAAAAACTCAAAGTGTCCATATCTTGTCCTGAAGGCCGTCTTCTGAATATCTTGAGATTTGATCTTAAGCTGATAATATCCCGATCTCAAGTCGATCTTCGAAAACACAGTAGCTCCCTTCAGTTGGTCAAATAGATCATCAATCCGTGGCAAAGGATATTTATTCTTGATAGTAACTCGATTTAATTCTCTGAAATCAATGCACATGCGCAAGCTCTCATCCTTCTTCTTGACAAACAGCACAGGAGCACCCCAAGGGGATATGCTTGGTCTAATAAAACCCAAGTCTTGCAACTCTTGTAACTGTATCTTCAACTCCTTCAACTCTGCTGGAGCCATTCTATATGGAGCTTTAGAGATAGGTACTGTTCCAGGCAATACTTCGATCCCAAACTCTATCTCTCTATCTGGTGGTAATCCAGGTAGCTTCTCAGGAAATATATCCATAAACTCATTCACAATTGGCACCATATTGATATCCACTCCTTCAATGCTCATAGTTGCTACAACGGATTTCTCCCACAATTCCATGAACTTCATACTCTTAGGTCTTAGCCTCTCTAATATATATGAAAATCTTCCTTCATCTAAATCAAAACTCAACTTCGCTTTACTACAATCAATTGTGACCTTATAATGATTTAGCCAATTCATTCCCAAGATCACATCAAAATCAGATAAAGGTAATACTATCATATCAATAGGCATGCTTACATCAGAAATCATCACATTCACATTTTTACACACACAAGGATGCCTATTTTCAGTCACCAACGGGTAGTAGTCACACATATAACACGATCACTCAACATTTCAGAAGCAAGATTACACTCATTCACAAAATTCTCAGAAATACAAGCATGAGTCGCCCCTGTATCAATCAACACATAAGCATTCTTATCAGACACATTCAGAATACCTGCCAAGGTGTCTACTGCAGGTGTATCTTCAACTTGCTGTAAGGTGAAAACCTTGCATCCGTCTTGCCTTTTTCTAAATCCACTCTACTCTTATTGTCGGGTCGATCTTTGCAATTAGAAATATGATGTCCCCTTTGCTTGCAATAGGCACAAAATACGGGTGGTATCTTCGGATTCTTACACTCTATAGACTATGTCCAACTTGACCACAAGAAAAACATGCTCCGGGAGTCCACTTGCAATCTGTCACCTCATGAGGACCATAGCATCTAAGGCATCTCTTCTCAAACACAGGTGTAGAAGCTTTAAGAGTTGACTTCTGGTCTCCTTGTTTTCCCATATAAGGTCTCTTTCCTTGGTTTGAATAATATCCTGCTTTGTTAGCATTTTGGTAACCACCATATGATGTAGCAGGAGCAGGTCTCTTTCCCATGAATGCAGCTCTTCTTGCTCTTCTAGCTCTACTATCATTGTGTATCTGTTCCATTAACAAGGCTTTAGCAACTACATCTGATAAGGTGTGTAACTCAAACTTCTTCACTTCATTCTGGATTTCCTCATTCAAGCCATTCTGGAACTTTTGAACCTTCATTCTTTCATCACGATAGTCTCCTCCAGCAAAGCGCAATAATCTACAAAATTCACTATGATATTCATCTATGGGCTTGCTCCCCTGTCTCAAGTTCAACCAATCAGATATCATCCTCTCTCTTACTGAATTCGGAAAATACTTGGTGAAGAATGTGTCTTTGAATGTAGTCCAAGAAATAGGCTGTTGTAGATTTCCACTAGCTAGTCTCCACCAATTGTAAGCTTCTTTCTTCATCATATAAACTGCTAAGTCCACTTTCTTATCCTCAGGAGTACTACTAGCTGCAAAGGTCTTCTCCAATTCTTCTATCCAATTCTCAGCCACTGTCGGATCAGTGCTAGTACCATCAAACTCTGGAACCATCTTACTAAAGTCATGTAGTTTGATCTGGTTGGCTTGTTCATTCACAGGTGGTGCTTCATTCGGTCTTACCCCGGGTTGATTACCTTGCTGTATAAAGTACTGTGTCTGCTGGTACATCATCATCTGATATTGTTGCATCATTGCCATCATGTCTCTCATCATACCATACATGGAATTGGGATCACCAGTAGGCATTTGTGGCATTGGTGGAATAGGTGGCATAGGTGGAGGTGGCGGAATCTGAGTTGGTGGAGGAACTTGTGAAGCTGAAGCCGATGCAGGAGATGGTGTAGTCTCACTACTAGGTGTAGAAGATGAAGTAGGAACAAATGTAGACGATGACTGTGGTGGTGGTGGCATACTTTCCCTATCTGAATGCTGCCTGGTAGATCTCCTTAACCTATCCATCTTAACAATCGCACACAATACATTCAACACACACACATGTATACACATTAAGCTTATTTAAATTAACATTCACACATAATAGCAAACAATTAATCAATTAATCAATCAAGCAACAAGCACACAAGGAATCAAGAAAACAAACAGGCATAGCATCCAAGCAAACTTAGTTCTTCCTATTCTACCTATTTGTGTCTAGGTCAAGTCTCAGACAAATCATCTCAATTAGGCAAACAATTAATCAAACTTAGCTCTGATACCATCTGTAAGGACCCGCTATCACCCCTAAATTTAAAATAAGTGATAACAGTTCCCCAACCACATATAATCTGCAGAATTATATGTAAGGTTGTCCGAGAAGAAATGTTTGATGAATTGTTTGTCTAATTTCATAACATAAGTCATTTTGAAAATTATTTACTTAATAGCTTACTTTCAAAACACAATACCATATATACAAACATTATAAGAAAATAGCTCAGGTTATACAAGCTAGGTACATACATACATACATATATATATTACAACCAAAAGGCTTCTTACAAGCCTTAGCAAAACTACAAAACATATAGTTCATCAAGAACTATATAAACAACTATCCAACCTATATATCTAGTCTATTACAAAAAGATTGGGCTCCAACCAGTCCAGGGCCATCTCTAGTCCTCAAACTCCTCCAGAAAATCCTCAAAATCAGGACCATAACCCAAGCTCGCATAAGACTCATCAAGATCCTCACCTGAAATAGATAAAATATGAGCCAGAGGCCCAGTACACAAGTAACGAAAACAAAAGCGAGATGATTCACACAAGCCTAAACTAAATGCAAGATGCAACAACCATTCAATTATTATTAGTCTTTAGTTAGTAATTCAACATGGGAGTATTCAAACTCCGGGCAACAAGGATAGTGGGGGATCCTGAGTAACAACCTTGACGCTCAGGGGGTTGATATAAGTAGCTCGGATACTTATACCGTTCTAGATAATTTTACAGAAAACACCTAAATCTACCATGCCCAATCTGAGCAGGGTGCCGCTCCCCGAACCGGATACCAATTCCATCCCAGGCTCACCCAATCTGTGAGGGGGCGCCCCTAGGCACTCATGCCACCCTGGGCAGGGATTGGATTTAACGACGTAAAACACAAATCAACACTCACAATTAATTTTTTTCTTAATATATATAGTTTCCATAAATGCCTATCCTAACACAGAGACAAGCTAGTTACTGCGTACCTGTACTAGATCGAGAGTCAATGGGAATAACCGAAAGGGAATCAATCACTGTAAAAGAAGTAATTACAACTCACACTTAGTTCAAGTATAATCATCAAAGAAATTCAAATAAATCATTATAACATCATCACATAGCATTTAGATATCATATATTATCATACAATACTCAACAAATACTTAAATGACCATTTATCAAGCTTTGAACAACTTTTAGCAAACAACAATAAGTTTTAAACTTTGTTGGAAAGTGTATTAGCTGGAAAGAATTGAAATTTAAGCACTGATACTTTTGTAATTTGTAAAATCTTAAAACATGAAAGTTGTAGATCTCTTTTTAAGCTTTCCAATGCAACTTGAATCACCTCAAACGGAGGTCGGATGGAAAAGTTATGATCAAATTACGAAAACATGTTGCTGCAGGGGAAGGATCACGCCCATTGCTCGCCCGTGGTTTTAGAAAATTTTGTGACAGACTAAATCACGCCCCTTTGGTCGCCGTGACATGTGAAAAAGTGACAAACAGCTTAAATCACTCCCCTTCGCTCGCCCGTGACTAATCCCCTGATATATGTTACGAATTTGCTCTGTTTTCAAAATCCATGTTTACACTTCTATATCAACTAATACATCTCCTACATCAATTCTAACATCAAATGAACTCTAATAACAACTCCTACCACTTCAATCTTCCACCAACAACTTCAAACAACAATCAAACTTCAATTCACTTCAACAAACTCCAACTTACTACACCCAACACTTAGTTATCAACTATATGCATTTTTTTTTCAACACTTCCAAAACTCATCCTAAGCACATAAGACTAACCACTCCATTAATTACATAATCTCATCCAAACTATCATACATGCACTAATTCAATCTCATACCAATCATCACTTCAAAATCATATATATACTAACATTTACACACAATTCAACATAGAACATAAAAATGAACGAAGAGTTTGTATTACACTCACATGGTGGAATATTGGCTTGGAATGATATTCAAATCTCTTAAGCTTGTAATAAACTTTGGCTTAGGGTTCAAGATTTTGGGTTAAGAGAGGGAAGAAAGAAAGAAGAAAGAAAAGAAGTAAAATTCGTATGGAAAGTTGAGGCTACCAAAAGGGAGGGTTAACTTGTCCAAATTAAAGTCAAATGTCATCCAAATCTCACCATTAGGGGTATATTTGTCCTAGGTTTAATTTAGGCAAATTTCAAATGCATTTGGGTTGAATTTAAGCTCAAATAGTGGATCTAAAATTAGCCAAAATTTATGTCATAAGTCTAAGCAATTCAAAAGTGAATTTACTAAATTCTAAACATAACACATGCATATTAATTTGAAAAAAATACACACACATTAATTACACTATACACACAATTAGAGATATCAAACAATAGTATAAACTTTATAAGACCATACACATATAAATTAGCACATTCACTAATTACATTAGCTAAGCGCACACACACACACACACACACACATATATATATATCATCCAATAACATATTAGCATGCAATTTAAGGAATTCATGGCTATTTCAGACCCCTAAGTTGAAGTTTGATTTTCTACAATTCTCACCATCAAAAGCTTGATCTAGAGTCCTTAAACCGAGCATAGAAGTCCAAGTGGTAAGTGTGTTCTCTATTTTTCATTTTCATGCTTGTATGTGTTCTTGATGATATTTTGTTTATGAATTCGTGACCCATGTTGTATGGATATTATATGAAGTGTAAAGGACTAGATTGGTTAGTTTTATTGCTTAGGATGAGTTTTGAAGTGTTGGAAGTGTTGGTGAATGCATGTGGTTGGATGACCTAATATTGAAGAAAATGATGAATAGTGATTTGGAGTTGATGAAGTTTTGGAGATGTTTGGTGTTGTTTGAGTGATGGGATGATCATATAACAAGTTTTGGAAACTTTAGAATGAGTTTAAAGAATTTTAAGAAGGGTAAAATGCATTTTGAAAACAGGGGATTTCGTCATTTTTTCGCTCCAGTGTACACAGCCTGTGTACATGGTCGTGTAGGCCTTGAAATTCTTAAAAGTTGCTCTCGAGTCATTTTTTTTACCCAACACGGCCTCCATACACGGGCCGTGTACCCGGTCGTGTAGACTTCCCCTGTTTCGCAGCTCTTTGTATTTTAGCCGTAACTTTTTCATCCAATCTCCGATTGAGGTGATTCAAGTTGCGTTGGAAAGCTAAGGAAAAGATATAAAACTTTCATGTTTTAAGATTTTACAAATTACAAAAGTATCAGTTCTTAAATTTCAATTATTTCCAGCTGATACGCTTTCCAACAAAGTTTAAAACTTATTGTTGTTTACTAAAAGTTGTTCAAAGCTTGATAAATGGTCATTTAAGTATTTGTTAGGTATTGTATGATAATATATGATATCTAAATGCTATGTGATGATGTTATAATAATTATTGAATTTCTTGGATGATTATACTTGAGCTTTGATGAAAATACTTGAACTAAGTGTAAGTTGTAATTACTTCTTTTTACAGTGATTGATTCCCTTTCGATTATCCCTATTGACTCTCGATCTAATACAGGTACGCAGTAACCTGCTTTCTCTTTAGGATAGGCATTTATAAAACTTAAATATATATATAAGAAAACTTAAAATGTGATTGTTGCTTGTGTTTTATGCCGTTAAAATCCAATTCCTACGCCAGGTCATGTATGAACCTAACGGCGACCCCTCATAGTTCGATGAGTTTGGGATGGAAGTTGGTATCTGGTTCGGGGAGCGGCACCTTGCTCGGTTTGAGCACGATAGATCTAGGCGCTTAGGCCACTCCTGCCATTTGAGATGACTTTCATTAAGTGGTACGGCGGGTAGTCGACGGGGGGTATAGATCGGTGAAAATTTATTTAAACTTGGTAGGAAGTACCATAGTTTAGTTAGTTCAAACGTTTATGAGAACGGGTGAACTATATTTTATGATATGGACTGAGTATAAATAAAGCTAAGTAACGGCTATTAACCCTAGAGGAAACTACTTTTCTCTTTGACTTAACGATATCTAGGGCGGTATGAGTACCCGAACTACTTATATCAACCTCCTGAGCGTCCAGCGTTACTCAGTCCCCTCGCGATCCCTGTTGTCTGGAGTTTGAATACTCCCGTGTTGATTGATTAATTAAAGATTAAAGAATAATTGAATGGATGTTGCATATTGCATTTAGAATAAGCTTGTGTGCTCATCTCGCTTTTGTATTCGTTGCTGTGTACTGGCCTCTGGCTCATTCTTTTAACAATTTCAGGTGATGACCTGGACGAGTCCTATGCGAGCATGGGTTATGGCTCCGATTTTGAGGACTTCTTGGAGGAATATGAGGACTAGAGTTTGACCAGGACTGGACGGAACCATTCTTTTTGTAATAGACTAGATAGTTAGTTATAATGGATGTTTGTAAAGCTTTGTTAAGCTTTATATTTTTGTTATTTTGTTTAAGGCTTGTAAGAAGCCTGTGATGTAATATATGTATGTATATATCTAGCTTGATCTGCCTTTGTTTGAAGTTGTGTAATATATGTTAATATGTTTTGAAAAGCTACTAAGTAATTATTTCTCAAAATGATTATTCCTTAAGATTAGGTGAACAATTCATCAAACAATCCTTTTAAGACAACCTTGCATATAATTCTGCAGATTATATGCGGTTGGGGAACTGCTATTGCTTATTTCAACTAGGGGTAATAGCGGGTCCTTACAATTACATAATATATTCATACATATAAAAATGTCACAAAAACATATTCTAAATTTAGATCAATGAATATAGCATGTTTCTTATTTTATTTATCAAATAAGACCAAGTTTACCTGTCTACTATGCATAAATCATATTCATCCAAGCATGAATTTATTAAAATCGCTCATGAACATGTTTAATATAAAATTTCAGATTTAAGAAATTATCAACATCATAAAAAACAAGCAATCTCAACATAATCTAAAATTTATTTATTAGAAAAACAAAGTGGAATAAAAATTTCTTCAACCTCACAACAACTACTACAAATTTGTTGTTGAAGCCCCCAATCCTCCCAACCAAATCTTAATATTCTTTAAACTCAGAGACTACCTAATGATAACAAGAAAATTTATAAAAATTAGTATGGTTTAGTAAGGGTATAAGAAAAATATGATTTGTAGAAATAGATTATCTATTTTCTTCTTGTAATTAAAATAGGTTTTTATGGGTTTTGAGGAATTAAAGATGAAGATGAGATGTTCATTTTTTTTTTTTTTGCTGAAAAAGTGAGTATAATAATGGAATTTTATAATATTAGAATATTATTTTATGTATGAAGAAGTAAGAATTTTGTGGGTGACTTTTGTAGGGTTTAGCTAGGGTCGTAGATGAAAAGAAAAGGCATTTACTTTACTAAAATTCATCTTACTGACTAATTATGCCACCTATTTTAAGAAACCCACTTTTTCTAAAACTAATTCCTTTCTACCTATCTAGTTCGCTCTTGATGATGGGCATGTTACAATTAAGGATTTAATTTCAATATTATTAGACAAATTTAATAAGAAATTAGAGAGTTTGATTTATAAATATTTAATTTATCGTAATGATTTATCAAATTAAATATTTAGCTCACATTGGTGAAATTCAAAATTTATCATGTCTACTTTAATTGTTTTACTAATTTATCATGTGAATTTGCATTTTATAGTTACTAAACTATATAACTTATTATTATCCTAAATTAAATTTTTCAAAGTTCAAATTTATCCATAATTATTACTAAACCTATTTAATTTTCATGATTACAAATCATAATTACAATTGTATTTTCCACAGAAAAGTTCTCCATGTCGGGTAATTGTCATGCATAAATATGGTATCAGAGGTTTAAATCGGTATATAAAGATACATGCTTAGGCAAAAAAAGGAAAAACTTATGTCTATTCAATCCCTATTTAATTCTATTCAAACCTTACTTAATTTCATGATTTCAAGGATCCCAAAAATATTTTACGCCCATATACTAAAAAAGGAAACTACTATGTTTATTCAACCCCTATTTAATTCTATTCAAATCTTATTTAATTTCATAATTTCAGCTATACAAAAAAATATTTTTTGTGAACTATTTCTATTCAACCCTTATTTAATTCTATTCAAACCCTGTTTAATTTAATGATTTCAAAAATACCAAAAATTTTAATTATATTCAAACCTATTTAAATTTCATCATTACAAATCATAATTACAATTGTATTTTCCACAAGTAACTTATTGGTAACTATCATGCATAAATATGGTATTAGAGGTTTAAATCGGTATACAAAGATACATTCTTAGGCTAAAAAAGGAAAAGATTATGTCTATTCAACCCTATTTAATTCTATTCAAACCCTATTTAATTTCATGATTTCAGGGATACCAAAAATATTTTACGCTCATATGCTAAAAAAAGAATTCAACCCCTATTTAATTCTATTCGAATTCTATTTAATTTCATGATTTTAGAGATACCAAAAATATTTTACGCGGACTATTTCTATTCAATCCTCATTTAATTCTATTCAAACCTTATTTAATTTAATGATTTCAAGGATACTAAAAATTTTAATTATATTCAAACCTATTTAATTTTCATGATTTTAAGGATATGAAAAATATTTTTTATATATATATTAAAAATATTTACACTAAAAATATTTATACTAAAGACACCAAGGGATGATTTTGCTTTAATAGTATAGATTAAAATAGAAATTGAATCTTCTTACCTAATTGTAATAGCTAAAAATATATACAATTTAGGAATAAATATATTAGAATTAGGATAAAAATATAAAGACGGTCATCACGTGGCCTTTAGTGTGTATTGTGGACTCAGATTCTCCACGTAAGCATCCTCGGAATTAAATGTTCAAAGGTATACTAAACATCTACGATTTTTTTTTTACTGATGAAAGACGAAAGATTCAAGTAATTTTCTTGACTGAATTTATTATTTCAAAATTGAATTTTTGACCAAATTCATGAGCTTTCCATCTTAGAATTTGACCTCTGCAGTATAAATAGGAGTACTCTGTTTCGTCCAAATCAACAAGCTTTCAAAGTTTTCTTCTCTGTCCCAAAAGTCTTAGGAGAGGTCACGAGCGACAACCATTTTCCTACTAAATTCCATCAACGCTTCTCTCTCTGTGGCATCTTTGCATAAGCCACCGTCACGAGCGACAACCATTTTCCATACCCCAACACGGTTCGATAGCCATCAACGAAACCCCTATTCAACAAATCGACGCTCACTAAGCCTAATCGAGAGAGAGAGAGACAGAGGGTTTTAGAGAAAGAAAGAATTAATTAATTTAGAGAGAATGAAGAATTGCAACCGCTGTGGGAAGACGGCGAGGATTCGCTGCGAGTCCGATAAAGCGAGTTTCTGTTGGAAATGTGATGAGAAAGTACACAGTGCGAATGTCCTCGTAGAGAGACACATGCGATGGTTGCTTTGCCACGTCTGCCACTTCCTCACTGGGTGGAGCTTCCGGTCCGAAACTCGGTCCGACGGTCTCAGTTTGTGAGACTTGCGTTCAGAATTTTTCTAACCAGAACCGTCAGCCAGTTTTGTGTAGAGGAATGAGAGAGGAAAGTCCAGGTGATCCTGAGTATGACGATGTAGATTTTGAGGAGGATGAGGATGAGGATGAGAGGAGGATGGGACGAGAGGAGTGAGTATGACGATGATGATTTGGAGGAGGATGACGAGGAGGATGGGGATGGAGAGAATCTTCCGTGGTCGTGTAAGTCACAGTCTCCAGTTGCGAGTAGTTCAAACAGTGGAGTGGAGCAGTCCACTAGTAGGTACGGTGCTGATCTTGACCGTCATTCAGGGATCAAACGGCTGCGAGAGAGCGAATGTGCATCGTCTAGATCGACATCGAGAGCTGTGCCTGAAGACGGAGTAGATGCGTCTTCTTCCGCTACGGAGCGTCCATTGAAGCGATGGAGAGCAAACGTTATGGAAACGAATCAAAGCACTGTGAAAAAGGAGCCGAAGGATGGAAGACCGAAAACGGACTCAAACCCATCCGTTGTAATCCACGCACTTGACGAGCTCCAGAAAAGCGATGTAACAGAAAATAACGCCGCCGCGACAATTTCGGATATTCAGAAGCTGAGCCGATCTCAGAGCCGCTAAAACATCGACTACTAATTTAAAGTTTTATGTAATTAGGAAACGCTGCTACTAAAGATTTGCCTGCTATTCTTCTATAACCCACAGTAGTATATAAATGGAAATCTAAAAGCTGTACTGTTCCATTAAATTCGCAGTTTATAATATTCCTTCTTCGTTTTTATAAAGTGTTTATATATATATATATATATATATATACCTTAACGTTTTAGAATAATAATAAAAAGAAACTATGCCTATTGAAATTTGTTCTATGGCACGGTTGCATTAGATAAAGTTATACGAATATATAAGCTGTGTGGGGCGCCGTGAATTTTTCTTGAGGAATCAGCAATTAAAATGGCAGGAAATTTTGCATATATACTATTTGTAAATTAAAAACCTCGTGTTGTGGGCTACAGAAAAGCTGTTATGACCAAGTTGCAAGATCAAAAGAGATGGGAAAGAGCAAGAAAACATTGAGTTATAAATATTACCCGTTAGATTACTGTTTGACAAGCTAAGTCGGGTTAGCTTTACAATTATAACAATTAAACCAATATTAATCTATTACAAAGGTCTAAGGGGTCATACCCCGGTCAAAATATTAAGAGTCCTTAGGTCTACAAAAGCCTCTTACAACAACACACACACACACACACACATATATATATATATATATATAATATAGATTAAGGAGATTCAACTAGAAGTCTATGCCTAACATCTAGATCCCAACTACTTCAAAAAACTCCTTAAATTCCAAAAGCTGTACCTGAGAAAAGTAGCCTCTTGGAGATAGCTATAAATAATCATACTGCAATAGGAAACTCTAGGGGTATAAGATTACGAGCTTAGTCAGTTTCACTTCCAAATTAAATACTTCATCATACAATATGGCAAACAAGTTATATTATCAATCATATGAAATGTACAAGCATGTGAGAATACAATACACAAGACTTTCCGGGAGTCCCATGTTGAATGGATTTACCCCCTTCATTTAGGGTTAGGTGTTTTAGGCCCATATGACCATAGATTTCAATTTTTCTTATTTATATAGTGGTTGATTCAGGTGCCAACCCACTCACTAATTTTTGTAGTTGATACAAGTGCCTATACCACTTCCATTTTAATTCAGGCCTTTCATGCCAACATTCGAGTTTTCCGGCCCACTCGTTACCTAACTATTATGCCTTCTTCCCACAAAGGTATAATAACAATTGTAATGTGACTAAACATATAGTATGCATGGTCAATTTAATTATAAGATCATGGCATATTATTTAAATGAATAATAGGTGATCATAGATATTGCAGACACTTCAATTCTACACTAAATCATAGAAATATTTATAACAATTCCCATTTCGATATTCTTATCATCGATTCAATCAAATAGAATTCACATGCACATTCCAATTTTATCTTACCCTAAATCTAATGCCATTATCATTACAAGCACGATCATAAGTATGCAATTTAAAGATAGTGAACTCATTTTGCCATAGCGAAAATCTACTTAATCGTAATACTCCTCGGGAAGGTCTAGTCTGTCTCCCAAGTCTTCCAATCAAAAGAAATAACTCCAATGAGTATTTCTATGAAGTTTGAATGAACTTATAAATTCCATTCTAACAAGTTCGTCTAAGAGGAAATTCCAACTTAAAAAGGCCATAACTTGGTCATTTTAATTCGGAATTTCACATATTATATACCGATTTCTACCTATTCAATGAGAGTAATCTATTTCTAAAGTTAGTTCCATCAAACAAG
>JAMXBD010004798.1:0-41701 GCA_024138025.1 Combretum micranthum
TCGGAGGTGTATTTATACTGTAGTTGTTGCATTGCCGAGAAAGGTCCTAAGTTTTACTTCCCGACTAAAGAGCCGGCGCCCACTATGACCTTAATGTTTGTATTTCTTTATCTTCTGACATGAAACTTGGCAGTATTTGTTTAAGAGCAGTAGTTGTGTCTCTTTGTTCTTTTTTGACCATTAGAGTTGGGTCTCATTAATACTGTCGAAAAGTGCCTAAGGATATGGTTAGATGATCTGTTTTTTTATGTGAATTGTATCTGTATCGAAACAATATATATAAAATTTATTTAATTTATATTTATATTTTATTTATATTTAATCTTTTCATTAGAATTGTCAACTTTTTTTTTTTATCTATATCTATTTTTTAATTAAAAATTTATTAAAAAAAGTTTGAAAAAAAGTGTACGTATCTATCAAAAAAACTAAACAATAGGCCCTAAGAGTATTTCGGGAACTAGTTTTAGTAAGTATTAAGAAATATTATTTTATGCCTTTGGGATTAATTATATACCTCAGTACAAAATATGTGTAATATATAATATATTATTATATATAACAACGAGTCGAAGTAGCTATTATTATTATTATTAGTTAACGCTTAAAATATCTACATGGCACCGTTAATATTTTGATCGAGAAAATTTGATAATAGCTTACTTTTCAAAGGTACAAAGTACACATCACAGGAAATGGAAATGTGAAAAGGAGAGGTTGGTGAGGTAGAATAGTCAAAAGAAAATGGCAGCCAAGCTGGACTTAAAATATAAAATATTTTATAATTGCGAAATATCTCAAAAGTAAAATTAAAATCAGGCCAATTAGCCGAATCAACCAAAGTCCTGCTTTTATATGCAAGTCTTTTAACCTAGATTGTATTTTTAGAGGAATAACTCTCTTGTTCTTTTAAAACCTTAAGCTCTTTCTTGAGCAAGAAAAAAAAGGAACCATTTTAACAAATTTTTTTGTTATTTTTTTTATAATTTTCTTCGTATAATTAATAATAACTATAAACTATTGGTTGTTGGATGTGAGAAATCCCAAAGTTTGAATGGGATGAACAAGTGGACAACGATTATATTAATACTCTAACTTAAACATTATATAGCTTTGAAATAGAATGCATAAACATTAGCCATAGTATGTGTGGAATTAGTGAACTCATTCAATTGAATCAACTCTTCATGTATATGGATGGGAAAAGCAATAATGGGAATAAAAAAAAAAAAAAAAAAAAAGATGAACTGTGTAAGATGTAAAAAACAATGAGTTTGACACAAAAACTAACTCTATAATAAGCTATTTATATCTTTCTCATAAGGCTAAGCAATACATGCTCCCCACCCCACCCTTCCCCAAGTTGGAGTCACTGGAAGGCCCAACTTGATGCAACCATCTTGCATTGTGTAGTAGGAATAGCCTCAATAAGAAAATTTACTAGCTATAAATACATGGAAATGTAAGAAGTTTTCAAGAAACCTTTAGTAACTTGATCTATAGCGAAATGCACATTTATATCGATTGCTTTATACGAACATGGACGCAAGGATTGGCTACACTATGAAGCATGGACGGATCTAAAGGGGAGCCAGAAGGGGCCCCAAATCCCCCCTGATTAAGAACAAATAATAACAAGAAAGCAAATGTAATTTAGTGGTTAGGTATTTAGATTTACATCCATAAGGTCTGGGTTAAATCCCATCAGTATACTTTTTTTTTTTTTTTTTTTTTTTTACTTTTCAAAGTGCATTTATTAGGAATTCATTTTTTTAATTTCCACTCCTTCATAATAACTAGTAGAATTAAATTCATTTATCAAAGAATTATATTTAACTAACTAAATTCTTGTGAACATCTATTTTTCCTTCATAGTATACCATAATATAATAATTATATTGTCCATATTACAATTCTTTTTATTTTATCACAAATATTTTTTCATAATAATTAATTATATAATTTGATTTTCATGTAATTAATTATATTGACAAATAATGTTTATGTATTATATATATATATATATATATATTCACTTACCAAATGCACTCCTTATGCTTAATTATTATTTGATATAGATATTATACCAATAAAAAACCGATAGTTTTACGTATAAACTTATCAAACCGAACCAATGCTAAACCGATACCAATACTGAACTGATACCGATAATCTAAATAGGCCCTTAACGAAATTTTTATAGATATAATATACAATATAATTATAATCGCAAGTGAATATATTTAATAAATTAACTAAGGTTTAGCCCCTCCAATAAGCTCATCCCTACGTTGGTCCCTGATGAAGTGTGCACTTATTATAACACCAAAGAAGTAAAACAGAAGGAAAACTAATAGTCTCTCACATATAAGATACCTAAAATAGCTCGGTTGCATAAGCTAGGCCACTATTCTACTTTAGTATTAGATGTGCTCACTGTATTTTGTTTCTTTGTTTTCTTAAAAAAGAAAAGAAAAAACAATTACCCAACAATATGTAATATCTTGATGAGGACTTATAATCATGTGTACTTATACCCCAATCCGCATTAACAAAAAACAAGATCAAGTGTATAGTATGAAGGATAATATAAGCTTAAAGAAGAATTACTCTTTAAGTACTTAAGAGACGATAGGTTGGATCAAATGATTACAACATGGATGCGAGAGAAATTAGCTTAAGGAATGGACAACAAAGCTAATTTCAAGGTATATGAGAGTAAGATACAATAGACACCCAACATTACCATGATAAACCAGAGGTTTAGCAAGCAACATACCAGACTCAAAATTTAACCAAACACAAGTAGGAAGTTGGATCGAAGCTAATTTACAGCCTAATAAGCCAACATCAACAAGAATATCTAGTATATATTTATGACGAATGCTTAGTCCCTTGCTCCATACAACAATGCCCTAGTACTTGAAAACACCAACAAACTCGAAGATCCTTAATGTGAAGGTCTTATGTAACAACTACTTAAAAGAAGTATAGAATATTCATTTGTTCTTGTGACAAGTAAATCATCCACTCATAACAAGACAACAATAAAATTATCATGCATCATCTGCACAAATGAATAGTAATCACTGCTAGATGAGAAAATACTTGTCAAAGAAGAAATTGAGAAATTTCAACATTTCATTGTCCGAAGGCTATTTTAATCCATGGGGAGAAGTTTTTAACTTGTAAAATGTGATTAAATTGACTAGACTATAACCTTCTAGAGGGTACATAAATCTCTTCTTCAAGAAATCCATGTAAAAACACATGTTAAAATCTAATGGATATAATGGCCAATGCTTAACCGTAACATTAGCAGTAATGATGCACACAAACCCATCAGATATATAGTTAATTTTATAAACCCATTTTTTTATCTATAGTATGTTTACTAGGGAGTAAATCACTTAACTCTCATATACCATTAAGTTCTAAGGCCTTTAATGCCTTATTCATAGCAAGAACCCATTCTTTGCATTCAAAGGCTTCTAAATAAGTATGGGGTTTCTTAAGTAGTTAATACTTATGCCAAGGAAACCACATCAATGGTAGGAAAAGAGGCAAAAGTTTGTGTACAATAATAAGATTGGAAATAGAAGAGTGGAAACTAGTAAATTGGTTTACACAACATGCACATAGTCATTAAGCCATTGAAGAGGCTTTTAATCCCACTAAACTTGTACAAAGAGATGTTAATAACAAGACAATTATGACCAAAATATTGAGGACTCTTGGAAGAAGGAACCGAAACATATTGATTGATCATGATCAATATCATTAGAAACAAGAGGAGTAGAGGAAGGAACAATAACAGACTAGGAATTAACAATGAATACTTGAAAGGAAAAATGTCTTTATATAAAACAACATCGCTACTATCAAGATAGAATGCTATACAAATCATGTAATTTGTACTCTTTTTGGTTTGAAGATATCCCAAAAGAACACACTTAGCCCCTCGACTGTCTAATTATAATGAGATGATTTAGTTTTATCAAAACAAAGGCAACATGGTGAAATTTTAGACAATTGAAGATAGCTAATCACGACCAATCAACCACCTAGGTCAACCTCATTTTGTCCTTCCTCTCATAATCGACAAAATTCATTTAGGATGACCTATTGGAACCCTCAATATAACCTATGTTATTGTTGTATAATAGCATAAAATGAATTTTGAGAAAAATAAAATTTAACATAAAATTCAAATATTTTTCATGATTAGTGACTGATGAATCTTAAGTTAGTTCATAATTAAGAATTTCATATCTTTAAGTTTAGTGGGCAGTAGGTATTTGACTCTAATTGTTTATTGGTTGAGCATGTTAAATTTAGAAATTTGGTTAAATAATTGTAACTATTTGGCTTATTATGTTATTTTATGTTGTTTGTATTGGTATAGAAATATTATTTGCAAAATTCTTTGGGAATATAAGTCCATGTTTTAGAACTGTTTACTAAAACCTATACCATTTCTTGTTTTCTAGTCCCGTATAGGATTTTTCTTAGTCCTTGATAAGTGGTCATAAATATTTGGATTCACTAGCGATGCAAAGGCTCTCAAATTATTTAAATTTGCCTTTATGGTAGAAATTCTTAGAATCTTCAAATTCGCTTGTACATCAGAGAGTTCATCATTGTGGTAAAGGATTCTTAGGATCTCAAGATCTGCTATTATGGTAATATGTAGAGATTTTAGAATCTTAAAATTCATCATTGTGGCATAATTGTTTTCTAGGTAAAATGGTTTCATATTTTCAAAATAACCTTGTATATTGTATTTGTTTATTTAAAATTTACAAGTACAATTTGAGTGACAAACCTTAAAGTCAATCAAACTAACAATTGGTTTAATATAAAAACAATTAATATTACCCAAAACAAGCGATTTTCAATACATCACTGAAAGCTTGTGCGAATTCAACCTATGGAAGGGAAGGCAACAAGTAAGCAGGATCATAGCCAAAAGTAATCCTACTAATATTATCGAAACCAAACCTCTGCAAAATCTGTTGCAAGCCTGGAAGATCAAGAAAAGATAGTTGTTAAGCTCAATTTGAATGCTTTTTGATGAATTTGCGGAGGGACTAGGTATTGCTTTTCTCCTAATATAAGAAAACTATCATATTCGTTTAGGCTAATGAAGTAATTGTGTTACTCCATTGAAAAGACTATTTCAGGGTTCTTTTTTATGTTGGCAAATGCAAAAAGGAAAAAAAATTATTGTTCCACAATGGTAAAATAAAATTGTTTTCCCCTTTTTAACCATACTTGTAAAATATATGTATATAATTAGAAAATATTAATAGTATTCAGTTATTCACTTTTTCACTATAAACTTTATTTATTATCATAGGTACTAACATCTAATTATTTATTTGGTATTTCATATGTCTATGATAGAGCAAATAAAAACAGGGAGTCTAGTTGCCCCAACTTCCAACTCCCATGGCAATATGTTCCTTTTGTAGATATATAGATCCAAGCAATGTAGTCACACGCATGCTGTATGAATATTGCGTTACACACGGCCTATGAGAATGAAACAGAATGACACGTCAATGATGATCAAGAGGGAAATGGAATAGGGAGAAATAGACAATCTCAATGTCTTAAATGCACACGTAACATGTAAACATATAGATGTATGGATTCGAATGATGTAGTCATGTATATGTTATGTGAGTATCGTACTGCACATGGCCTGCAAGGAGTGGCAACGATGATATGTCAAGGATAATTAAAAGAGAGATGGAATAGGGATGAGTAGCAAACAATCTCAATCGTCTCGAATGCATTGTGATAGGTGGAGGAGCTATCAACCATCATACCCCACTAGTAGTGATGAACAAGTGTTGAGACTGAAATTAGTAGCACCTCAGTATCTATCATATTTCTTCCTCTTTTCAATGAGGAGGGACTTAAGGTATAACTTGGCTATTATTGTCATCGTTGGATGACATTGATAGTTAACGTCCGAGACGAGTCCTTTTAGCGTATGAGTAAGACCGAGAAAGGCTGGAAGATGGACTGGCTTGTCCAACAGGCCTTTCTCCAAGTTCACATGCCAAAACTCTCTTGACCATCCCACTATAGGAACCGGACTCACTAGGCCCTATTACTCAACCCACAAGAGAAACCTAAATAATTAAATAATAATATATATGCCTATTTACATTTTACCCCTCTAACCAATATTCTTAGGACAAAGTTCTAGTATTTTAAGCACTAGCTACATTTATACTTATTAACTAATACAGTACATGATGTTGCCAAGTACCTTTATAGAATTGAAGACTCTGTTTGACGGAGTTATGTCATCGAGTAAAAGTTAAGCACCGATGCTACAACTATTCCTACTGCATATAATTGTATTGTAGTGCGCAAAGCTGATGCACCACTCCAATCATGCTTGTCGCATTATATTTTTCTTAATGATCTTACCCCCATGAAACCATCTAATATCTATATTAGGCCATAGAACCATATTAGATATCCATATTGTGAATATGACTCTTCCTATGCTAATTAGGTCTCACCATGATGGTAAAGTAGCTAGGAGTAGGCAAGGAAGTTGTAAATAAAGCTTTATAGGTAACAAAAAAAAAAGTGGGTAATGATAAAATGGTACTTGAATTTTTGCAACTAAAACAATTAGGTACATTGAAGTTTGATTGAATAATTTGGTACCTAAACAAAGTTTTTCTTGACTTTTTCACACCTGAATTTTAGCTTTTATAATTTTGGTACATGAACAAAGTTTTATTAACTTTTTTCATACCTAAAAAAGTGAAACGAGATATGAAATAGGTCCACAAAAAGTTTATTTAGCTACCAAAATTATCAAAACCAAACTTCAGGTATGAAAAAAGTCAATGGAAATATTGTTTAAATACCAAATTATTCAAAACCCAACTTCGGGTGCCTAATTGTTCTTTTTAAAAAGTTAATATACCATTTTTTTCATTATCCAAAAAAAAGAATGTCATGAACCATTAATAATAATCCATAGAAAATGATCATTTATGACCCCATAGAATTTGACAAATGATGTAGCCATCTTCACAAGTATTTTGAATTCAAATATTTTCTCCCATAGATATATATATATATATATATATTCCAAAAAAATTTGCTCATAATAAAAATCTTGTATCAAAGCCTCATTGCAATTATGATTGAATTCCACGGACTATTGAATAGTGGTTCCCAGATTGCTCAATAGATTTACTGTTTTCAACTTCCTTGCAATTAATAAAGAAATATAAATGAAATGCCATGAATTCATTTATCTTCCTTTGCTTCCGTGCATCCAATTAAAAATACCTTTCTTTTTCCTTTTTTTTATCAAATTTTTCCGCAATACGTGATTATAAAAAAAAATCAACTCAAATACCATCTCGTCATTTTTATAATTTAAGAGAAATAACATCAACTAAAATTTGAATCTTTTCCAATCGATGCCTCAATCTATCTTCTCCTTTCCAAAATTAATATCACAATATATCACGGTATAATTTCATATCTTTTTCATATCTCCCTTTTTTTTTTCTTAAGACCATAATATATATCACTCATCTTTTCCATCCTTCATATTTTGACACAAATCAAATACTAAATAAACCCGTTTCATGGTGATAGCAAACATTGAGTTTCATTCTTGATCTCGTGCGTTCAAATGGTGAGTTCCATTTAAATATTTGAAAGAGTTATAGAAGCTCAGGTAACTTTTGAGGACGAAAGTTTATTAGGAGAGAAGAAATGTAATATACACATAAATATTTTATTATGAAGGGTAGTATTGTCATTTGTTATAAAATGAGAAAGTTTTATTGTCCATCCTCGTAAGTTTTATTTATGTGTATTATATGCAGACATATAATACATGAGGTGTCTTTTCGTTTTCTTTGCTGTTACAGGAATTGAAGGGTTATAAAAGTTTATTTATATCTTTACCCGATTCCTCTTCTTTCTAAACCTAGAAATCTCTCTAAAAATATCTGTTGTGAGTTTTCATCAAGAGGAGGTCAAGATTTTGGTTCAGTAAGAAGATCTAATCATGATTTTTCAAGGATTTAAGAAATCCACATTTTTCTTAGGATTCTGCTTGTGATTTTTGAAGGAGCTTTCGAGGAAGAACCCTATTCTGATTCAAGAGCTAGTTTTTGGAGATCTAAGAGAATCTGAGATCAATTAAAGGTAAGATCTATTAGAATTTGCAATTTCTTAAGATTAGCAAATTATAGGATTATGATTGTCGTTTATTATTTGTTTGAATTAAGGTTCTGTTCAAGCGAGATCTGCACGTTCTAGGTAAGTATGGATCTAAACAAATCTTTGTGGTTCTAAAATTATAATCTTTTCTGGTAATTGTTTTATTAATTGAGAATTTGTATATTGATGGAATTGTGGAGATAACTAAGAATTTTGGTGAAGCTGTATTTGAAGGTTTTACTAGAATTATGAACAAAAGGAACAGTTGTGCTAATCTTTTATAGATTTGTGATTAGAAGTAAAATTTATGGAATTTAGGGTTAGTATTTTACTATGTGCGAAATCAAAATTGATTGAGATATGCTGTGGATCGAGAATTTTCGTGAGACTAGAATTCTTTTATGATAGAAGTTCTGTTAGTAAGATTAGAGTTGAAGCGAATCCATGTACGACCTTAATTTGTTTGTTGTATGTGCTTATAGGATTAGACTTTTGTTGTGTTGTGCAATTCTAAATTGACTTAATTTATATGACAATAAGAAATTATGTTTGTTGCTTGTATTTGGGTTTGGTTAGTAAAGACCACGCAGAGTGTGATACTAACGAGGTACCCTGATAACCTATGTGTGAGGATTGTCCCAAGTGGACTCGTGCATAGAAATGATTCTGGTAGATTAGGTTTTGGCAGAGGCCGCGGTGCGTGGATGATTCTCCAACACAAATATATGTATAATTACCTTTTTTCTATATAGTTGTTTTATGAAGTCATGAGTTACTCCAAGTTTAGGACTGGACTACAGATGGTTCTAAACTGTGCTGTTTGTTGGCAAATTTAAAAGATAATAATTGGTATTTGTTGCATTAGAGAAATAGTTACACGTGATTATATATGATGTGTGTGCACATGCATTTGTATGTGGTTTGGAGTGCTGGCTTTTTGCTCATTCCTTTCAATTTTTAGGAATAGGAGAAGATCAAGTAATTTATAATCTTTCTAGATATGATATCTATGTTAATCAAGGGAGGATGATAGTGGACCATATTACCCTACCGATGCCTAGGATACATGGATTGGATTTATAATAAGATAAATCTTAGTAATTTATATGTTTTTATGAGTTTAAAGATGTTCTAAGAGTTTTCTTTTATATTATAAATTGAATTATTATGGGCTATGGTTTATGCCAACGAGGTATTTGAAGGTTTAGTTTTGATGGTATCTTTAAACAAGTACCCCTTATGTGAGTTTTGAAGATTTATATTATCGTTTATTTGTGGTTTAAAATTTCTTAGCCTTTGTGTTCCTTTCAAGAGATGACACGTAGTGGTTTGTAATGCCTTAGTTTAGGGCATTATAACTTATTTCGTATTAGAGCCAGGTTTATGATCTTTAGGAGATTTAGGTTATGAACTCCTTAGGACGGTGAGATGAAGAGATGGGGTAGATCATGGGGAAGATTAGAGCTGCTACCTTTAATAAAAAATTTCTAGGTGACCTCTTCATTATGATTTCTTATTATTTCTTTCATTGCAACTTTTATTTATAAGTATTATATTTATTTTATTTATATCATTATGTTTTCATAATTAATTTCATATTTCTTCTTGGAATATTTGTTATTTTATTTTATTTTATTTTTTTGTTGTTGCTCCCTAAAATACATAAAAATTGATCAGTAAAACAAATAAAGCTCAACAAAAATCTAGAAATGATAATTTATAAAAACCAAAATATCCTCTTACTAAACATATGACTTTTAGGTTTCTACTATAATGCATGTACATGTTTACATAAGAAGTTAATGACATCTAATAAAATATAATAAATAAAACAATAATGACTAGAAAGTTAAAGAGAATATAAAAATACACACATAAAAAATTAATAATTGTAACTTACATGAAGAAATTTAGAACTCAACCATCACAATTTTAATGACTACAAATTCCAAATTAATTGAATAAAATAAATAATTGAAACCTCCTCTTAAGTTAATTAAGATAACCTTTAATAGTCGACAATCTTTAATGATAGTCAACAAATCTTTAATGACACAATGTCAACAAATCTTTAATGACTGTTAATTATGAAATTCAAAGAAAAGTTAAAAAAAGAACCATAATTTGAATTAAATGATGCAAATTCAAAAATCACAAGGATTAAGACAAAATTTTATAAGCATCTCCAAAGATTTTAAATAACAAATAACAAAGATAAAATATTAAAGCCATAAATAAAAGAGAATGAAAATGGGAACTACCACACCAAATTTCCATAGTGGTAGTAACGATTAAATAATGATAACTTATAAAATTCAAGGATTAAAAATAATTATAGATTCAATTAGTATAAAATATGTAATAATAATGAATCTAATATAAGAAAATGTGAAGTGGGACTAACAAGTTCACAGTTTGTCTTATTCGATAAATGTTAGTTTAGTAAGTATTGTTTGTTGTTTTATCGTGTTGTCACCTCCATTTTGTCATTGTCTTACCTTTTTGTTATGAGTCATGTCATTCTGAGTCTATCTTAAGAGTTTAGTCATATGTCATGCTAGTACTGGTCAGTTTAGTTACTCTTGATATTTGTCAGCCCCTCTCACTATCAAATTTATGATGGATAAAAGAATAAAAATTTCTTAATCACGAAAAAAACAAAAAATATATGAGAATATATGTATACATACATATATAAATGTATAACATAACTAAATGAGTGGAGATCATATATTAAAGGCAAAATAAAATTATAGTTATGATAAAAAAATAAGAAATGATTGCGAAAACCGGTAGACCTTATAACTGTAATGTTGACATTAATAACAAATGTAATAAAAAGATTGCCAATTATGGCAAGGTCAAAATTGTTAATGAAATGGTAAACTCATAAAATAAACTAAAATGAAAAGGAAGAACGTAAAATGATACTGAGCAAACAAAAAAATTGAGAATCAAAACAATAATAGTCTAAATAGTGATAATACAAGCAAGTGAAATATACAAATAAATAACTCATCTATTGGGAGCATAACAACCAAATTAATATAATTATATATATTTATGGTTTTTTTCCTTTCATTTCTTTTATATGGTGAAGTGAAATAAAGATGGTGTTTGAAGGACATATGGAAATGAATGACTGCTTAATTGAAAGTAATTGACAAATGTAAGGATGGAGAAAATACTAATACAGTTGTTGGAGGAGTATTCAAAGTAATTTACGATAAAGTTTGAGATAATAAGTATTGGTGTGATAATGAGAGGTCAGAATTATAAGAAAATGATTGGTCAAATGGGAGAGAAATAAAGACTGCTACTGAGATAAGATGATGGTATTAAAGATGATAAGTAGACAGAAGATAGAGGCGAAAGAAAGATGACCAAAGTTGATTAGAAGAAACTGGAGGTATAAAGAAAATCCTTATAGATAGTCGGCAGTTATATTTTTAGCCTATTAGACACATGAAAGTAAGTGAGAAAGGTCATGTTGAACAATGAAAGTAAGCAAGAAAGATATACTAAAGACTAGATAAGAAGGATTAAAATAATAATAAATAAGAGAATAGTTAAATCTTATAAAGATATGAATGTAAATGTGGAATATAAATTGCAAGAAGGAAATGTGATCTTAATGAGTAGTATGGTATGGGAAATCTAAGTATGATAAATGATAATGACATCTGAACTAATATATGATGATGAGTTCTAGGATGATTCTTAGAAAAGTATATATAAGGCCCTAGGTATAAATCATTATATAACGTGGCAATACAAGTTTTGGAAGACAATTGGAATAGCACAAATGAAAAATGAAAGTTATGGATTAACTATGGTACTAATTATGGTGGAAATTTTGATTAAACCAATGGAGACATAGCTATTATAATCATCTAAAATAATAGACCAATGAGAAGATGGATCTTTAGAGTTAGGATTGAAAATGTTAAGTTCCACGATTTGAGCTTTCTATTTGTTAATTGAAGAATTTTAAAATGAATATGTCTTAGGTAAGTTTTAATGGAAATGGTGACAATCAGAGGCAAGGTATGATAATAATGAGTTGGATTGAATTTTCTGTAGTGCAAAATATAGTGGTATTGAAGGAAGTGACGATTAGCTTATGAAGTTAAAAAGATATAAGTATTCAAATAAAGAAAAATCTTTTGCTGAGAAATAGAGTTAATAGAAGTACAAGAATATAAAACTTGGTGAGGAATAATCATATATTATTAAAGGAATAGATGGAATTGTAGGGATGATAATTATAGAACGAAGGTGTACTAGAATCTAAATACCGAGAAATTGAATTGGAAATTTCGTGCAAAGAAAGTTTCCAACAGGAAAAATGATAAATAGATGCAAAGATGATAACAGATATTGCTAGAAAGTTTAAATGATAATTTTGAGGTATATCATGTAGATGTGGATGAAGTGTTACCAAATCTACACAATAAAAGTATGATTATAAAGACATTGACTAAATTAGTTATGTCGATAGGTTTAATCCCTAAGGAAGAAAGAAAAGAAGTTTTGAAAGTAAAAGTATATGGTATGAGAAATAGCGGTTGAATAGAAAGCAATTGAATGCTGAAAAGTAGATGAAAACATGAATTAAGGAGTTGGAAACAAGGAATTTAAATTACAGAAGTTCAGGTAACTTTCAAGGACAAAAGTTCTTTCAAGAGGGGAGAAATGTAATATACACATAAATATTTTATAATGAAAGGTAGTAGTATCATTTGTTATAAAATGAGAGGGTTTTATGATTCATCCTCAAAAGTTTTATTTATGTATATTATATGCCAGGCATATAATACATGAGGTGTCTTTTCGTTTCCTTTGCTGTTATAGGAATTGAAGAGTCACAAAAGTTTATTTATATCTTTACCCTATTCCTCTTCTTTTTAACTTTCAAACCTCTCTAAAAAGATCTATTGCGAGTTTTTCATCAAGAGGAGATCAAGATTTTGGTTTAGGTAAGAAGATCTAATTATGATTTTTCAAGGATTCAAGAAATCTACATCTTTTTTAGGATTCTGCTTGTGGTTTTTGAAGGAGCTTTCGAGGAAGAACCCTATTATAATTCAAAATTTGGTTTTTTCGAGATCTAAGAGCATCTAGGATCAATTAAAGGTAAGATCTATCTTAAAATTTGTAATTTCTTAAGATTAGCAAATTATAGGATTTTTTAAGATTAGCAAATTATAGGATTATAATCGTAGTTTATTATTTGTTTGAATTAAGTTCTGTTCAAGCAAGATCTACACGTTCTAGGTAAGTGTGGATGTAAACAAATCTTTGTGGTTCTAAAATTATAATATTTTCTAGTAATTGTTTTATTAATTGAGAATTTGTATATTGATAGAATTGTGGAGATAACTAAGAATTTTGGTGAAAGCTGTGTTTGAAGGTTTTACTAAATTGTGAAAAAAAGGAACAGGTGTGCTGATATTTTATAGATCTATGATTAGAAGTAAAATTTATGGAATTAGGGTTAGGATTTTATTATGTGCATGAAATTGAAATTGATTGAGATATGCTGTAGGTCAGAATTCTTGTAAGATTAGGAATTCTTTTATCATAAAAGTTCTATTGATGAGATTGGAGTTGAAGCTAATCTAGGTATGACCTTACGTTGATTGTTGTATGTGCTTATAGGATTAGACTTGTTTGTTATGTGATGTAGGATCATAATTCTAAATTGACTTAATTCTATATGACAATAAGAAATTATGTTTGCTGCTTATGTTTAGCTTTGATTAGTAAAGACCACACAGAGTGTGATACTAACGAGGCACCTTGATGATTTATGTGTGAGGTTGTCCCGAGTGGACTCGTGCAGTAGATTAGGTTTTGGCAGAGGCCGCGGTATGTGGATGATTCTCCAAAACCAATATATGTATAATTATATTTTCTATATGTTTATTTTTATGGAGTCATGAGTTTCTGCAAGTTTACAACTGGATTGCAGATGGTTCTAAACTATTTTGTTTGTTGGCTAATTTAAAAGATAATAATTTGTATCTGTTGGATTAGAAATAGTTGCATGTGATTATATATGTTGTATGCATATGCATTTGTATGTGTAGTTTGGGTACTAGGCTTTTTGCTCATTCCTTTCAATTTTTAGGAACAGGAAGATTGGTGATTTATAATCTTTTGGGATATGATATCTATGTTAATCAAGGAGAGGATAATAATGGACCAGATTACTCTACTGATGTCTAGGATACATGGATTGGATTTAGAATAAGATGAAGCTAATAATTTATATGTTTTTATGAGTTTGATGATGTTTTAAGTGTTTTGTTTTATGTTATAAATTGGATTATTGTGGGCTATTGTTTATGCCAACGAGGTTATTTGATGGTATCTTTAAACAGGTACCCCCTTATGTGTGTTTTGAAGATTCATATTATCGTTTATTTGTGGTTTAAAATTTCTTAGCCTTTCCATATTCTTTTTAAAAGAGGACACGTGGTGGGTTGTAATGCCTTAGTTTAGGGTGTTACAACATCCTTTATTATCTATTTTTTATTAATATCTTCAAATATTATATCCGACTTCACAAAGACAAATTACAATGGCTTCAATATAACCTTGTGTTCTTTATAGTAATGGATTGAGTCTATGGCTTTTTTATTTTTTTCTTTATATATACTAGCTGTCGATGCAACTACAATGCGTGTGCTAGGAAAAAAAATCATATTTAAATATACAATGACTTCATTTTTACAATACAAAGAAAGTAAGATAGAAAAACATATAGAAATTTACTGAAAAAAATTCTAAATTAGCAAATAATATTTCATATCATATTAAATTTATACAATTTAAGAAAATTATATATTTATTTTTCTACTTTTCAATTATGGAGGGAGCGGTTATTATTTTGAAAAAGTGGTTGTAGAGAGATGTTGTGAGGCTGAAATCTGTGTTGGGGTTTTCGACTAGATAAAGGAGAGATGAGCCAGTTGGAGAAGTACAAGTCAATGTGTCTGATGTAAATGGATCGAGTAAAGTAATTAAGGCTATAGATATGGGCAGTAATGAAGACAGCGTTAAGGACCTTAATTGGGATAGGCCAGATTATTATGTTATGGGCCTAGTAATAACTATAAATTTAATATGTATGAATTGTAATAGTAGGGCAATATCTATTATATGAAGAACGGTGAAAGTCCTGATCTTGGCACTTGTCCAAATGTGAGGCAAATAGAATATATTGTAACTGCCTTCATTATCTTAGCTATATAAATGGGTAATGAATAGAGAAATACGTATACAGAAATATTGTTTTTCAATGAATGTTTACTCTGTATTCGGAGTTATATGTTGATTAATTGACAAATTGCCTAAGCCTACACCAATTGGTATTAGAGCGTTGTTGGGTAGATGGTCAAGACTCGTAGTAGTGAACAAATGCATGAATTAGTGAAGTCTTTGCTCAAGGACCAAGAAGAGAGGCTGCTCAAGACTTTCATGGAATTGGTCAAGCGACAACAATCAACACTTAACCGACCTACAAGAGAAAGTAAAGAAGTTGTTAGTCCATGTCAAATGCAATTTAGGAGCTTGGGAGAGGCAGCGAGTGTTGGTAGTACTCCACTAGTAGTTCCAAGGTAGGATAAGTGAAGGCAGTCATGAAAGATCTTCTTACAGCTGATGAAACATCCTATCAACTTACAACTCGAGCAATACATTTTGGTTCCTTACCTTTTCTAGTGAAGACTTAAAATATTGGCTCATTAAAGCAAAACGTTTCTTTGAACTAGATGATACACCATGTAACTTAAGAGTTAAGGTTGTTGTAATGCATTTGGAGAACTTGGCTTTGCATGGTACCATTCTTTTGTTCCAAATTGTGTTTCACCTACTCCAATTACTTGAGACGAGTTTGTATTAGGGTTATAACATAGGTTTGGTATAGGAACCTTTGATGATCCTATGGCTTCACTTAAAGAATCGGTATAATAGGGGATGTTGGAGGAGTATTGGGTGGTGTTTAAGTACTTGACAACATTAGTGCATTTACCCAAACCGATAAAATCAATTGTTTCTTGAGTGGCCTTAAACCTGAGATCCAATAGCCAGTTCACATGTTCCAAGCCTAATCCTTACAAAATGCTTACCCTTGCCAAACTTAAAGAAACTACTCTCACAGCTACTAAATTCCCATACAAAACCACCAAAATAGCTTATATTAGCAACACCAGTTCCCATTATAGCCACATACTGACCTAAAAAACTTTGACTTAGCCTGAACCTACATAAACATCCATCAATTAATCTAAATCCTTAACCCCCTAAACACCAACCTAACATCTAAATACACAAAACCAACCTAAACTGTCGCATTAGGTGATTTACATCCGAGGAATTTAATGAAAACGAAGAAATTGCCAATGTTTCTGGTGTGATGAAGCATTTAGGCTTGATCATCATTGTAAGAACAAGCCCTTCAAGATGCTATTGGTTGAGGAAGAAACCAGTGAATTGGGGGAGGATGGAAGTTGTGTGGATAATCCGACTTTGGAAGAAGAACTATCCAAAATGTCCTTATATTCCATCAATCAGACATAATAAAAGGATATTGTAAACCCCTAAAGTTTTGTGATCAATTAAGCTTAAACCCTAATTAGAAAGTCAACAAAACCCTAGTCAGTCGTAACCGTTCAAATCTGGCAATCCTGTATAAGTAACCCTAAGAAAGTAAGTAAAAGATTAGTAGTAGAATAGTTCGTAATAACCTGTGAAAGCTGAAAAATATCTTATTAGTTAAACCGCGATTTGTTTTGAGCACGATCGGATACAGTTTTGAAAAGCATGTCCCGGGGCTCAGATTAGTAAAAATACTCCGGATATACTGTTAGACTGTAAAAATATAAGATTTTCAAAAATATCAATTTTAAAAGTTTTCGATAACTAAAAATATCAGATATCGCAATTATATGCGTATTTTCTTACTACCGGTACTTAAATTATCATGTCTACTTTACATTATACGATTTACTACTATTCTATACTATTTATCTATCTCTACTTTTTCTTACAGCCTACTCTTACAAACCATACCTCTACTTTCTTATAATTTTCATTTCCAATAAAACTTCACATCGTTCATATCTTACTTTTCATTAACAAAAATACAAAAAAATAAATTTTTCTCTTCCTCCCCTTCATGAATTGCGATGGCCCCCTCCTCCTCTCCTCAATTTGTTTTTTTTTTCAATTATTTAATTAACAGAAATTTCCTCCAACATTTTCCTATAAATACCCCCTCTTCCTTCCACTTCCTTCACACCTTCCATACATTAAAAATTACTCTCTCAAAATTCTACAAGAATTCACTCTCAAAGTTCTCTCAAGTTTAGTTTTCATAGGTAATATTTCTTCAAGTTTCCTTTATGTCATTTACTTAGTATGAGCTTAGTGTGTGTTTTCTAAACTATTAGGGTTAAAGAAAGCAACAATAAGTTCATACTTTGTTTTTGTTCATGGATCTAATTTCTATTATGTTACTTTCATATATATATATATATATATTTAACTAAATATATCTATGTAGCTATATATATCTTTTAGAGCATATAAGCTCCTTTGTTTTGCAATTTATTTATTACCTTGCAATTTATTTACTTTCATGTTGTTTTTAAAACTAGTCTTTCTAGTCTTAGACTTGTCCTATCAAGTCAAAACGATTTTTTTTTCTTTTGGGACTAGTCTATTCTTAGTCCCGGGATACCTTAATGAAGCTAAGGTTCCAATACTTGATCTATTTCTTTACTAGCTTATTTCTTTAATTATTATTTTTTTCTTATGTTTTCATAATTTTATGATTTATATTCATAATCATGCATGAACAATTGATTTTGTCTCAACAAGATAAATAAGGAAAAGTTTTCTTAAAATAGAAATTCTTCACTAAAAATAAAAGTAGGAAGTAATTTTTAAAAAACTTAGGAATTTGTCTTAACAAACTTTTCTAAGAATCTAGAGGAGTTCATAGGAATTTTTGCAATACATACATGGAAAGAAATTCTTGAGTAAACAAAAGTTTTACTAAACTTCACTTTTTTCATCAAATGCTAGTTGACAAACACCAAGAGTTTCCTTTCATAAAAATGGAATGATCTTAAGAAACAAGGAAATTATTTCTACAAATATAGAATTGTTATTATTTTCAAAAAGTATAGAAACTAAGCTTAGAAAATAAAATCATTCTTTGGAAATTTAAAAAGACTAATGAAATGAAATTAAGGAAAAGAAAAATACTCAATTAAAATAACTTGAGATATTCTCTAGCAAAAATAAGAGGAATTTTCAAAAGTTTCACTTTTTCAAAAACTTTAGGAAACTTTACTATTACAAAAAATTCATAATTTGAGACAACTTCACTAATTTCATACATTTGAAATGAGTCAATAAATATATGTAAGTACATTTCAAAATTTTTACAAACTATTATAGTATCTATCTTTTTTATTTGAGTTTTTGTTAAAAGAAGGAATACAAGTTTTGTGAAAATTCATGGTGAATCTGGTCACCACTCTTTCAGAGATCAAATGACTTAGTTTGATGAATATAGTTTTAGAAATAGATAGATTTTTTTTAGTAGATAGAAAACGGTATATAATATGAGAAATTCTGAGTTAAAATGAGCAAGTTATGACCATTTTAAGTTGGAATTTCCTCAAATCCGATTTTACCGTAAATTTAAGATAGATTTAGAATCTTCAAAAATAGAAATTCTATGAAAGACTCATTTTGGATATTTCATCTTGTTTAGGTGAAGAAGGAATCGAGTTCATTTTCCCAAAAGACTACTTCGATTAGGAGCGATCGTCATGAAGTGAGTTAATCCCTTACTAGTTATATTTCCTTGTTTGTGCTTGTAAGTAGTAGCACCAGAAAATAAGCAAAAGATAAATGAACAAATATTTTGTGTGATTTAGATTTATGATTGGTTGAATATACGATAAGAATATCGAAAGAGGAATTGATAAATAAATTATGATTCATGCATTGATGTGATGAATATTGTTTTGATCGCCTTTAACTTGAACTCGACATTATTTGGTTAAAATTATATTGAAAATAATTCATGCATATCATATTTATGAGTCACATTTATTTCACTACTATTCTTCATGTGAGGAAACGATGAGTTGTAGGGGTGGCTAGTAGGAGCCAGAAAGTCTACATGGACAAGTAGGAGCTGGAAAGTCTACAGAACGAGTAGGAGCTAGTAAATCTGCAAATATTGATGGTCGTATGGGCCTGAACCTCCCAACCCCCGACATGGAGGGCATAAAATCCATGCTACACATGGTTTTCTGGATAATCTTGTGTATTTTGTTTACTCATATGATTGGTGCATTCTCATATGATTGTTTAAATACTTGTTTGATATATGAAAATGTTTTGTAGATGGGAGTTATCTCACTAAGCTAGTTTTGCTTATACCCCTATAGCTTTTTGTTACAATATGATTACCTACAGTTGGCACCAAAGAGCCCGTTTGCCAGGTATGAGCCAAACTATTAGGAGTTTTTGGGAAGTTATATGTATTTAGTTTTGAACATAATTTCTAAGAAAAATCTCTATAGTAAGCTTATGTTACAGTTATGTATATTTTATTGATGGTTTAGTTAAACAAGACTATTTAGAATGGGGGAATACCCCAAGAAATTGTAAGAGATTATTATCTAAATGAATATTACATGTTTATCTATGTAAGTTCTTGCATGCTTTTATTATCTACTTAAACATAATACCTATGTGAGTCTCCTACTATCTTGGAAGCACGCCTTGCATGTGATATCAAAGCTCCTGCATGACTAAGGTTATCATTCATTAGCTTTAATATTATATACGGCGGACTGCCGTGTTTAGGGTACCCTCCGAGAACATGACAGATATGATGAGTTTTAATGCCTTCTACATTAAAGAAACTGAGATTTTTTGTGGATTGTGGTGGTTCACTCAATTTCGTGGATGAAAGTGTTTCTAAGCAATTGGATTGTCTGGTGAAGAATACAAAATCTGTTAAGGTGATGTTGGCATATGGTAGTCTAATATTAACCAAGGGATATATACCATGTTTAAACTTGGTGATACAAGATCACCAATTTGATGTGGAATGTCATGTATTACCCTAGGAAGGAGATGTAGTACTCAAAACTCCCTGGTTGAGACAGTTGGGAAATCTTGTCTGAAATTTTTGTGATCATGAAATGGAATTTGTTTACAATAGTAAGCCTTACAAATTACTGGGTATTAAGGAAACTCTGTTGACCATAGATGAAAAACATTTGGCTAAGTTGGTTGCTGACCAGGGCCATGACATTAACATTCAATGTTTGATAGTGACTGGCCAAGAGGTGGGACAAATAACAAGAATTTAAGAGGATACAGCATTGTTTACTGGAAGTTATTAAGGAGTTTAATGACCTTTTTTAGGAACCCCATGCCTTACCACCTTCCAAAGGTCATGAACATCATATTCACCTAGTGGAGGGAGCTCAACCTATCAATCTAATGCCTTATAGGCATTCAGTAGCACAAAAGAATGTCTTAGAAGCTATGGTGAAGATTAGATATGATCCAATCAGGAGGAGGAGATGGTCTATGCTAGAAACAATTTATATTGTGGAAAGGATCATGGTTGATTATGGCAACGAACCAATGTTAAGGGAGGCCACCTATATTTTAAAGAAGGAAGATAACTTACCCTACCCCAACTTTAGAGTATGGAGGAACATCGGACCCTTATATGTATATGCCTACGATGACCTGATGACTCATAGAGAATGGCTTGAGGCCGATGCAAACAACCATTTCTATTGGAGAGGTATATATCTGGACATTTTTCAAATACCCTCAGAAATCCAGGCATCGCCTCCTACTAAAATAGGCATACAATTTGGAGTTGTCCCGGTAGTAGAAAATCAGGATGAGGTAGAAAGTGAGGAGAAAAAAGACCTGAGGAAGATCTAAATTGGGTAGAAGCAAAAGGAGATAGAACACCTCAATCAGCTGAGATTGAGGAAGAACCAGGTAATGAACCAAACCCACCCAATCCAGATTTTGATCAAGATTTAGAAATCTTGGATAGCCATAAGATAGAACTTGACTATGATCCTAGTTTGTGGAGGGACATATATGTATTGGAAGAAGGCCTGAGATTGACAAATGAAGCACCTGTTGATCCTATAGGGAATGAACATTCAGAGGATGTTATGATGAGGGAAGTCTAGGAGAATGATGAGAGGAATTTAGAAGAAACTGGAGAGAAGGATAGAAGAAGAAGAAGAGAAGGAACACAAGCAGGAGGAGCGAACTTGGCTACTTAGGAAAAATAGAATGACAGTGAGAGAATATTTGAGTTTGTTTTTTAGGAGGGATGATGTTAGTTCGTCTAGTAGAGATCAACTTTCGACCCCTACCCCAGGAGACTCCCAAGGGTGAACGAAGTAGTGGTAACAAGCATGACCGCAACAATCCAACAAAAAATTTTGTAATAAGCAATGAGGAATGCCAAATTGCCTTAGTGATGTCTTTAGGGAATCTTAGAGTGTTATGTGTTTAGTTTCTTGACTTATGTTTTCCTTTCATGGCTTAGCAAGAAATTGTAATTCTGATAAGTTTAAATCAGTCAAGCATGGTTTTCATGTTTTGTAGGTATAACGTAAAAGACTCAACCAAATGTATGACCTTGATATGAACTGATGAAATTTAACATGTACTTATTCATGAAAGGAATTTTCGTTTTCTTAAACAATAATGTGATCAAGTATGCATCTAATAAGGAACATTTTACGCATTATGCTCTTAGGAAACCATATTTGAAAACAGAATGCATGCATCAATGTACCCATTGCATTATTATATTTGATTTCTTTTGCTTGATTTCAAGATTTGAATTATAAATTCTATTCCCACAAATTAATATTACCAAAATTTCCTAGCTTGAATTGCATGATTTGAAACTATTATGACTTATCGAAATTTCCATTAAATACTCGATTTCCATGATTTACTATTAAGTGTTTAAAGGATAACTTAAAAGGAAATCTTAAAACTTACGTAGCAATGTACAATCGGGTGAATCCGAAGGAATCAAAGTTATGAGCAAGAAAATTCCCCAGTAAGGGAAAAATAATTAACCTATGTTACCCTAGTATGATTAAGGATAACACCTAGAACCTACAAGTGGGCTTTATAAGTACAAACAGATAACTAGCTAATCTTCTAAACATTCATCCAAAACCTAAACCAAAGACGAAACCTAAAATAAGATCCAAAGTGTGCAAGACCCCACATCACCCCACCGCTATCTTACCAAAAACTCAGCAAAGCTCGATACCAGACTTTAGAAGGTGTAGCCCATGTTTTGGTAGAACCTTTGGTGAAACCGAAAAACAGAATTGGTTGGCATAGATTGAGAAATCTTTCATGGCTTAAGAAGTTCTATCATATTTCAACGGATTATGGGACTTACATACATGGATATGATGTTAGAATATAATGGAAATTAAGAAGAGGGAATCTATGTACTTAGTTACTTGAGAAGTTTTGTTAAAAAGTTTCGGAAGACTATTTCTCTTTAGTTGGAAGTTGAGACATAATGCAGATCTTCTTCTCATAAGGTAAAGAGGTACAATGGATAAGTAATGTGAAAATGAGTTCACACTTTCTGCAATATATATTTGAACCTTTCAGAGATAGCAAAGACAAGGAAAGACAAGAGTTCCTTAGAAGTCTAATTTTTCGAAGATTGTAGAAAAGGCTTGAATAATGGTAGGAGTAAGGAAAAAGGAAAATCTCAAATAACAGGAAAGAGATTTGTTGAGGAAAGTCCATTTGATATATCATGTGCAAAATTCAAAAAATGAGAGATGTAGTCTTACTATGGATTCTGAGAAAGTGGAAGTATTGTGTCGACTCGGGAGACATCAAAGGATTGTTCGTTGGAGATACCAGAACACTCCTTCAAGAAGGAGAACTGACAGTATTAGAGATAAGTAAGTACGAAATCATTCTTAGAATAAGCTGATTAGCCACGATTTAAGCTATTGTGAATTGTTGAGAGAAAATAGTAAGGTTTTATGTACAATATGGAAAAAGGTGGTGAAGTTGTTAAGAGGAACCACGATACCCTAAGAAAATAAATTAAATTCTTGTGATGTAACAATGAAGGATGAAGACATAATGCCCATTGAGGATACTTTTGATAAGGGAAAATCACGGGAAAAATAAAAGATATACCTATGATGGATAAGCATTCAGACGTAATACCAGAACATTGTCTGGGTTGACCTAGAAGGTAAAGATTAATTTGAGAGTTGGTTGGACCCCTCATACATAACCACTATCTAAAGCATCTTATTGGATGACACTGGTGAAACCGTAGGAGTTGAAAGTATAGTAGCAAGGACAATAGAATCACAAGCTCATAGGGCTTAGTGTGTCACCATGGAGCGCCCTTGTTTCGCCTATGAAGATAAAAGATGAATCCTTGGGGCTATGTATCGAATTTCTGGTAAACTCAATGAGTTACAGTAAAAAATATATACATTTTCTTAGCCTAGGATTGATGATCCATTTTGATTGGTTGCAAGGAGCATGTGTGTTTTCATGCATTAATTTATGCCCTGAATATCACCTATCAAGGATGAAACCCGAAAAACATTCCAAAGATAGCTTTATGTACCAGATATGGACACCGTGAATTTTTTACGATGTCTTATGATTCGATTAATACATCGGTTGCATTCATAGATCTTATGAATAGAGTTTATAAACCACCCTTGGATGAGTATACAATATTCTTCGTTGATGACTTTATGATTTGTTCAAAAAGTGAGAAGCAACATTAGGTGCATCTTAGGATGGCAATACAAGCTCGAAGAGAAAATAAGTCATATGTCAAACTATCTAAGTACAACTTTAGGCTAGATTGGACACCCTTGTAAGACATGATGTGTCAGGAAAAGATCTTTAGACGATCTGAGAAGATCACAACCATGGTAGAGTGGAGATAACCCTAGATGGTGACCTGGATAAGAATCTTTTGGAATAAGCTGATAACGGATACAAGTTGGTAAAATATTTTTCCTTTTGGAACAATAGTAGGCTCTATCTCTAATTAAACGGAGGAATAAGGAACGGTATGGAGAAAAGGAGTAAAGCTTCCAAGAATTAAAAATAATGTGGATATCAGCACTAATCTTGATTTTAATAGACCCGTAGAAATCCATACGATAGTGACACTCTAGGGAATGGCCTTGAATATGTATTAATGGAGGAAGGAAAAGTCATTGCTTATAGTTTCTGATAATTAAGACCCCACGAGCAGGACTATCCTGCGCATGAGTAGGAGTTTGCTGCAATTGTCTCTGCTTTGGAACCTTGGAGGCACTTTATATATGGACAATAATGTGAGATATATGTAACAAACCATAAAAGCTCTAGGTATCTATTTACACAAAGGAATTAAATGTGAGACAAAGAGGATGGTTGAGTTGCTCAAAGATAATGACCCGAAAATTAATTATGGTACAGGAAAAGTTAGGGAAAAGTGACTACATTAGTCATAAGCCAAAAAGAACTAATAAGGGAATTGGTGGAATTGAGGATTTAAATTCACTAGGTAAGGTACAGAGTTAGAGATATCCAATTTAATGTTGGAACTAACCTTGGTTAAGAAAATCAAGGAGGCTAAAAAAAAAATAGTCTGAACTGTAATGGACAGGGAGGATGTGGTCGGAAGGAAAGGACAACTATATGTAACGGAGGATTGAGGAATTGAGAAGGAAAGTTTGAGTAAGGTCACTACTGATGGGATAGTACGAAGGGGAATATAGCGAAGTGTGTAATGGAATGTACGACATGTAAATGGGCGAAAATAAAACACCGACGGTCATGCAAAATACTAAGGCTTTTGTCTATGCTCAAATGAGAATGGGATTAGATGTCTATGGATTTCAAGAAAGGTCATCCCAAAGACTCCAAAAGGTTGCGATACAGTATCGGTGGCCATGGATCGATTAATCAAGACAGCACCCTCTTTGCCAATCAATGTCACACACCTTAAGAGCAAGCTAGCTACGTCTATGTCTAAGGAGTAGTGCGGCTACATGATACACCCACGAGGATTATACCAGATCGAGACCCAAAATTTATGGGTCCTGGATGAAGTTACGAAAGAGTTTGGATACGAGATATAGCTTAGCATCGTTTATCACCCTCATACCAATGGACAGCCTGAGTGGATAATTCAAACTTTAGAAAGCGAGTTGAAAGCATGTGTTTCAAAGGTTCAAGGGTAACTAAAATAATCACATACTGCCAATTGAGACTTACTTGTGATGATAGCTATCACAGATCAGTTGGGTGCCACTCTATGAAACCTTGAATGGACAGCGTCATAAGACACCTCTGTCTTAGGATGACATAGAAAAGCTTAACAATGAGTCAAGCTTAAGACACAGAGGCAGTTAATAAAGTAGAACGGCATGGTAAAAGAAGGAACATGCCATGAGTCTTATGATTTGGTACTAAGGAAATATGTACCAAGCTCGGAAATGATCATGGAGCTGAAAACCGTTTAGTTAAAAGAAACTCACTCACGAGAACATCTAGTGCTAGACACAGATGTGAGAACGCAAAGGTTGCATAGCCAAGAGACTCGGTAAGTGAAAGTATTAAAGAAGAACCATGAAACTGAGGAGACTATTTAAGAGACTAAAAAAGGAAATTCAGAGTAAGTATATTGATTTGATTTAAAAGGGGATATGTAAGTTTCATTTTTGCGGACACAACTCTGTTTAAGGGGGTAGGTTATAAACCCTCATTTTCTTAGCAAACCTAGGTTTGATTTTAGAAAACTTAAAACTGAAACCAAAACCCTAAAAGAATACCTCTAGACCAATCGGACCTGGAAACCTTATGTCCGATAATGCCATGAATGAAACCCCAGAAGAATAGAATGAGTTAACTCCAAAGTAAAACCCTAAATCAGAAAGTCAACCGGAAACCCTAAGTCAACAAAACCTCAGGAAACCCTAGTAGTTTAGATCTACAATCCCGTGTTCTTAATCCAAGAAGTTGAAATATGAGTGAAAAGTAGATTGGCTCATATTAATATTAGGATGTTTAACCATATCAGATGAGTAGATTTTTGACCTATGTTGAGCCCGATTGGATACAACCTTAAAAAGCGTGTTCGGGGGCTCGGGATATTAAAAATATGATATTAGTACCTTTAGATTCGTAATTCATAATATTTTTAAATATATAAGTTATATAATTTTTCGGATTATAAAAGTTACAGTGATATAATTTTATCGTATTTTCATTATTACCAGTAATTTAATTACCTAATCAACTTTTTTGCCTTCTTTCACACTATTCATCAAGTACAACCACCCATACCCTATTCTTACATCCTTACACCTATTCTTACAATTTTACATCACTTCCTTACAAATTTACCTTTCCAATATATATTTTGTACTCAAACAACTTAGTAAGTTTGAATTTTATTACACAAATCAAATTGAACACACACTCTCTCTCTCCCTCTCTTAGAACGTGTGAAACAACACCTATCCCCGCCACATAGGCCACAATTTGTTTTGTTTTTCTTCTATTAAATAATCAAACAAAACCTTAAATTATTTTCCTATATAATATCTTTTTCACCTCTCACTTTTTCACTTTTCCTCATTTCCTATAAATCAAACTTTTGGAAAGTTTTTCTCTTTTCTCTCTCTCCCTCTTTGTCGTGAGCTTCTCTCCCTCACACACACACACACACTCAAATTTTCTTCAAGTTTTCTTACTCCAAACACTAAATAAGTAATAGATCTTGACCCTACCACTATAGAAACATGTAATGGCAATGTCATACATATGTGATTCCACCAAAAATCCCATGAGCTTTATCCTAGGGATGTGGAACACTAAAACATGATATTCTTGCCATTACAATGTATAGATCTTGCTATTAAAATTGATATTCTATTATTTTGCTATATTATGGTTATATATTGTTCATATAGAAATTTTGTGCATATATTTCATGATTATTCTCACCTACATATTGTTCATGATGCATTTACATTCATAGCATGAGTAATATAGTTGATCTACTTGTTTATAGTAGTTAAAATAACATTGATATTTGTTTTATATGCATGAAAGTCTTGCTACATGAAAGTCTTAATGAAGGTGTTGATCAAAACTCAAGATCCATTTTGTTTCTATCAAAAAATGATTTTTAAAATTCGGATCTTGAGAAAGAACCATTTAGAAAACATATTTTCCAACTTCAAAATGAAGGTTTTACATGTAAAATGAAGGGCTTGGGTGATAAGTATCATAAATGAGTGATTTTTTATAAGATAAGCTTAGTTTTATTAAGAGAAATTTTCAAAACAAGAAGAAGGTTATAAAAGTTAAGTTAGATGTATGTTTCAACACCAACAAAAATGTTGAAATCCGTAACTAGAGTGAAATGCCAAGAAAACACCTATTTTCCCACCCTAAAATAAGAGTTTTATTAAAGAAATGAAAACGTTAGGAAGTAGGTTTGATTAGGACTTAATTTTAGAAGGATTAAATGAGTTTTCACAAAAAAACAATCTCAAAAACAATTTCCCGAAATTCGGATCTAAAAAAGATCCACATTTAAACACCTAATTCCAAATGTCAAAATGAGTATTTTAATGGAAAAATAAAGTCTTAGGGAATAGATATAATAAAGACTTGATTTTTATAAGAGTAAATGTGTTTTATCAAAGTAGAAACTTAAAACAAAGAAAAAGTTTTCTAACTAAAATCAAACAATATTTTCTTTTCCAAAAATTATGTAAAATTCATCACTAGGCAAAACTCACCTTAAAACATCTATTTTCCAACCTTAAAATGAATAAAATTATTTAGATAATGAAGGTATTAGGTATATAGGTCATCAAGGCCTTATCATAATAGAAATATGCATGATTTTCAAAGGAATAAAGCTAGTTTTCTCAAACAAGTGTTCGTGACATATGCAAGGTAAAGTTTTCACAAAATTCTTTTTAATAAAAAATCATGAAGGATTTACATGTAGATAGCTCATATCATGACATTCATGATCATAACTTGTAGATATTGCATGTACATATAATCTACTTGATAGAAATAATGCAAATTTGCAAAACAATATTGAAGTGCAAATTTTAATTACTGATTAGATCTGATCCGAAAATTCTGAGACCTAAAATTTTTCAAAACTTAGTAATAACATCATAAATAGATAGATTTTTTGAAGTAGATAGAAATCGATAGCTTATTTACGAAATTCCGTGTTAAAATGACCATGTTATGGTCGTTTTAGGTTGGAATTTCCAATTATCACAAAAATTACGAACTCATAGAGTTTTATTTGAAAAGTTGGAATTAGTTATGATATGAAATAGTCATAGGGGTGTTTCTTTTGTTTAGGTGATTTTTGGATCGGGTGAAATTCGTGTTCTGGATCACTACCATTAGATCGGAGACCATGGCCGAGTGAGTTCACTATCTTTAAATTATATGCTTATGATTGTGCTTGTAATGATAATGGCACCGATGAGGGCAAGATAAAATTGGAATATGTATGTGAACTCGAATTGATTGAATCAATATAAGAATATCGAAATGGAAATGTGGTAAATATTGTATGATTTAGTATAGAATTGAAGTGTCTACAATATATGTAATCGCCCTTAAATCGTAAATTAATATGCCATGATCTTATAATGAAATTGACATGCATACCTGTTGGTCCCGAAAAGATAACCAAGAGGGGGGGAATTGGTTATCTAATTTACTTTTCAAAATTTAAAAAAAATTCACTCCACTTGGTTATTCAACTAAAATGGCTTTAAAACTTTCTTAAGATAATAATCTTGACAAATAAAAGCTTTAAAAAAATTCGGATTAAAATTGAAACAACACTTTCAAAATTGTAAACCTTCTGCCTAACTCTCTAGTAAGAAAAATGTTAACAATTTACTCTCTGATTAACTTTCTGAGTAAATAACACATATATTAAATAAAAACAATTAAATTCGAAAATAAAGAGAGATAAGGAGAAGAGATTGCAAATCGATGTATAGAGGTTCCGCCTTGTGCGTCAATCCTCTCTTCTAGCTCCAAGCCAGGGTCCCGGTACTCCTCACCGGTTATGTTCCACTATCCAATCAAATCAAAGAAGTTACAAGAAGTATTTGCCAATCTTTTGGCTACAATTCACTTAGCTTGATTCTCACAAACAATCAATCAACTAAGCCTACTTGTAACTCTCAACTCAAAGAGTAAAATCAAATCAAGAGGAATATAAAATTTGAGTTTCCTCAACTTTTTGCTCAATGAACAGTAAAATTTAACAGTTTTCGTATGAATGCTTTTTGAACTTTCTGAGTTTTCGTGTTCTTGTTGTTCTGAGTTTTCTGTCTTCTGCCTCGTTCTTCTTTTTTTTTTTTTTTATTCTCACAACTGCAACGGCTAGACAATCAATGGATTAATTCTACCAGATTTTCCGTCCGAAAGATAGCTTGTTTACTTCCGAGATATCAGCTTCAACTTATCTTCAATTGACTTAATTTGAATTTGAAATCTTGAATTTATCTTCATAATCCATCTTCAGATGATAATATAAATATCTTTCAACTGATATGGTTATCTAAAAACTGGAAAATCGGACTTGAACTTGACCGTGTTGAATTACTGCACGTTATCCACTGTTCATGCTATCTTCCTGTTTTGCGTGAATAATTTGGACATAATCCATAAAATTCTGACTTTGTAAATCCTTCTCATTACACAAACTAACTTGCTCCTTAAAAATTTACTTTTGATAAAAATCAGATTTAGCTTCTTGAAATTGAATGTTTATTTCCTTCGACAGAATTTTCGTGTTCCTTCAAATGATTTTAAAAAATAAGCCCTGTGGATTTAATCCAACTTTGTGGAACACATTGAGTATAACACCCAATTTATACAACATTTGGAGCTAGGTCTTCAAAATCTAATCACGTTTGAATTCACTTGATTTTGTGCAGTTCATGTACCTTCTGAGTTTCCTTCTGAAAAGTTATTCTCTCTATGTCCAAGTCTTTGAGTTACCTTCTGATGTATTATCATGCTTAAAAAACATTTATCCTTCTGAAAACTTCTGATATGATTCTATATTGCTAACATTCATTGCTGCACATTTAAACAAATTATATGAGAAACATTTAACTCTTTTTGTTATCATCAAAATCATCTCTTGAGAGAAATCAACATTCTCCCCCTTTTTGATGATAACAAAACCCCACAAAAATATTTTTGTTGAAACAACTACTTGTGAACTTAAAAAAAATTAAGCAACAGCAGGAAAAAAAAATTTTTGCAGCAGCATAAGTATTTTCTTTTTCCGCAACATATTAGTAGTATTCATATCAGTAGTAACAAATTACAGAACATTAGAACATCCACAGAACATCAGCAACTATCAGCAACATCATCAGCAGCAAAAATATTTTTAATGTGCTCTAACCATTCTCCCCCTTTTTATTAACATCACAAAAGAGATAAAAAGGAGAAAATATGCAGATGCAATGATCATCAAGAAGTCAAATATTACACCAAAAAAAATGAGTCTTGAAACAAAGTCATTAGAAAATAAAATCAATTGTCTTTCTTATAAGGTAAATAAAAGCCTTTCTTTTGAGCCTTCATTTTTCTTCTTTGGCGAAAAACTTGTCTTGCTAGAGGGATAATTGGTGGAATCTGTGTTGGGACCAGATTGTGGAGTTGAAGAAAATTTAGAATTGATGTTATTACCTCCACTTCAGATGGTTGATGAGATGAAGACGAATTTGCAGATGGATCAGAAGAAAGAATAGCCAAGGGAGTAAGAGAATCCTCTGCAGGAGAAGAAGAAGAAACAGGTATAGCTGGAAATGTTGCATTCTCAGATTGATCAAACGGAGGCAACATCTTCATGTATGGGAGAAGAATGCATATCAGTTGGTTCAGCAGGGGAGCCAAAAGCAGGTGGAGCTCGAGGTGATGAAAGATGAGGATGACTAGACTCACGATCAACACAAATATCTTTAATAGAATCAAGAATAGATTCTATTAGAGATTTCTTGAATGACTCGAAGTGTTCATTGATGAGCTTTTCAACGTTCATCCGAACCGAGGAATGGGATTCACCTCTCGGATCAAAATAAGTCCTTCCTTCTGACTCACTTTCTGAGTCACTATCATGAGTCTTCCTTTCACCTTCTTTAATCTCGAATTTGCCTCCTGTCCTTATAGAATATCTTCTTCCCTTCTTTTCTTCCATTTGTTCTTTTCCCTTCCTTTTTGAGGTTTTCTCCTTATCTTCCTTTGTCTTTGTTCTTTCTGAGGAACCTTCTGCCTGATAGACTATCTCCCCCTCAGCAATAGATCTAATCTTTTCCCAATCAAATTTACTTTTACTAAACTGAGGATTAAGATACCATGAACCATCTTTAGAAAACCAAAAATAATCTACCACTTGTATCCCCATTTTCTTGAGATTAGTTTCACCTATCTTCTTTAATGAAATAGAAACTTTGGGATTTTTTGAAATATGTATTTTCTTAAACTCAAATAACTTCATCAGCATATTTCCATATGGCCTATTATTTCTAGTCCTCCAAATATGACGCAAAATCATCCCAGCCATATCAAGTTTCAAATTTTTCTTCATGGCCAATATAACAATGGCCTCCTCTTTCGAAATGGTTGTTGTACTGCCATTCTTAGGAAGAATGCAGTCAACGAGCTTGTGAAGCAAACGCACAATTAATTCAAACTCAGTTGAGAATATGTCTTTTTCCACAAAATCGCCAACCCCATCATTTAGCTCTTTATACAATGATTTTCGATCATATTGCAGTATCCTTGTGTCATCCTTTTGATCACTCATCTGAAAACATTTTATCAAAACTGTCCTATTGAGAGAAAAAGTTTTTCCTCTTACTTTAGTTTTCAGAACAGACTCTTCCAGTTGTTGTAGATTATCATAAAATTCATGAATCAAAGAACCATCTACCATATCAGAAAGACTACATAGATTCTGACACCCTATTCGACCAAGCCATTCTTCACAAATAAAACCATGTTCCCTAAAAAATTTAAGATCAACAAAAGAACATTCCAGAATCTTACTTGTTGTAAGTTTTTGTCTTTTGGCAAGAGAGGATGTTTTGGATGTTCGAGGAGTTGTCTTCCTTTTTCGTTGTGATTGGGGAGCCAAATGAGTAGTCTGAACTACTCTCTGAATAGAAGTCAGAGGAAGCAACGGGTTCCTCTGAGGAAGTATCCTCAACCTTTCTTTCTTTCTCTTGTTCCTCATTTTTGGATTGTGGATCTTGTTCAAGTTTAGATCTTTTCTCTCGTCGATTGCCTTCCTTTGTCAAGGTTTCTAGGGTTTCTTCGAGTCTGAGGGATCATCCTCCACTGATATGGTTCCCTCTATTGGTTTTGTTTTAAACCCCTTAGAAGCCAGACGGTAAGACTTTCTTGAAGACATTGTTAAAATTTTTTAGGACGATGAAGAACAGGATGATCAAGAACAAAGATGAAGAATAAGGAGAGTAAAGATGTGATTTTGTTTTTGATCAAAGGGTGATGTTTGAGAAGACGAACGTTGGAAATGATGGACTTCATCTGCATGTTCCCAAGGAAAAGAAATACCGCCAATTTTCCTTCTTTTTTTTTTTTTAAGACCGAAAATTCAAATTTGATTTTTGTCTTTTGAAATCATTAATTAAAAAGAATTACATATTCTAATTTCATTTCGTAAAAATTCAAATCTCATTTTTTCTAGAGGTTTAGTAAATATATCAGCATATTGATTTTCAGTTGAGACAAATTCTATATTAATTTTCCCATTATTTACATAATCTCTTATGAAATGATGTCTAATTTCTATATGTTTAGTCCTAGAATGATGTACGGGATTTTTTGTTAAATTTATTGCACTTGTATTATCACATTTAATTGAAATATTTTTATATTTTAATCCAAAATCTTGTAATTGTTGTTTTATCTAAAGAATCTGTGCACAACAATTTCCAATTGAGACATATTCAGCTTCTGCTGTAGATAAAGCAACTGAATTTTGTTTCTTGGAAGACCAAGAAATTAATTTATTTCCCAAAAATTGACAAGTTCCAGAAGTACTTTTTTATCAATTTTACATCCTGCATAATCAGCATCTGAATATCCTATTAATTCAAAATTTTCATTTTTAGGATACCAAATTCCTAATTTTGCAGTACCAGCAATATACTTGAAAATTCGTTTAACAGCTTTTAAATGAGTTTCAGTAGGACTACTTTGAAATCTTGCACAAATACATACAGAAAACAATATATCTGGCCTAGATGCAGTCAAATACAAAAGAGAACCAATTAAACTTCTATAAAGTTTTTCATTAATTTTCTTACCTTTGGAATCACTATCTAACCTTATAGATGAACTCATTGGTGTAGCAGCTTCTTTTGAGTTCTCAAATCCAAACTTTTTCAGAATTTGTTTGGTATATTTCTCTTGATGAATGAAGATTCCATCCTTTGTTTGCTTGATTTGTAATCCCAAAAAGAAATTTAATTCTCCCATCATGGACATTTCAAATTCAGCCTGCATAAGCTTTGCAAATTCTTGACAATATTTTTCATTAGTAGATCCAAAAATTATATCATCAACATATATTTGTACAACAATTATATCATCATTGTAATATTTTAAAAATAAAGTAGTGTCAATAGTACCTCTTTGATATCCACTAGTTATGAGATATTCACTAAGTCTCTCATACCATGCTCTTGGTGCTTGTTTTAAACCATATAAAGCTTTTCTTAATTTAAAAACATGATCAGGCTTAAATGTATCCTCAAATCCTGGTGGTTGTTCAACATACACTTCTTCTTTAATATAACCATTCAAAAATGCACTTTTTACATCCATTTGAAATAATTTGAAATTTTTATAACATGCAAAAGCTAGCAATAATCTTATAGCTTCCAATCTAGCAACTGGTGCATAAGTTTCATCATAGTCTATTCCTTCTTCTTGAGAATATCCTTTAGCTACAAGCCTTGCTTATTTCTAACAATTTTACCATTTTCATCCAATTTATTCTTATATACCCATTTAGTTCCTATAATTGATTTATCTTCAGGTCTAGGGACTAAGTTCCAAACATTATTCCTTTGAAATTGATTTAATTCTTCATGCATAGCATTTATCCAATTTTCATCATTCAACGCTTCATCTATATTACTTGGTTCTATTTCAGATATAAAGCAAAAATGATTTTAAGCTCTTGTAACTTAGATCTAGTTCTAGTTCCACATTCAATATCACCAATAATTAAACTTGGTGGATGTGAAGATTTATATTTCCAAAGCCTTTGAGCTTTCAGAATTATCAAGATTTAACTTTAAGTTACCTTCTGCCTTACCTTCTGCCTTAGCAGATTCTTGTAGAATTGCATAGTATATATATCAGCTGTATCAACCTTCTTCTCATTCACATCATTAGTTTTATTCTCAAAAGCAAGTACATCATCATCATCAAAATCATCTTGTACATCAATAAACCTTACATTTATGGATTCTTCAACTATTTTTGTTGTTTTGTTAAACACACGATATGCTTTACTATGTTGTGAATATCCAAGAAAAATTGCTTCATCTGATCTTTCATCAAATTTTCCAAGGTTATGTGCATTCTTTTTCACGAAACATGTACAACCAAACACATGAAAGTATGAAACGGATGGTTTTCTACCACGAAATAATTCATAAGATGTTTTTGTAGTATGAGGTCTAATGTATACTCTATTCATGATATAGCATGCAGTTGCAACAGCTTCAGCCCAAAAATGTTTAGCTATTTTACTTTCATTCAACATAGAACGTGTCATCTCTTGTATTGTTCTATTCTTTCTTTCAACTACTCCATTTTGTTGAGGTGTATATGGAGCAGAAAAGTTATGTTGTATTCCATGTTCTTCACAAAAAATATAAATGATGCATTATCAAATTCTGTACCATGATCAGTTCTTAAAGAAACAATGGAAAGACCTTTTTCATTTTGTATTTGTTTAGCAAATCTTTGAAAAATCTCAAAAGTTTCTGATTTATGCTTTAAAAAGAACACCCATGTATATCTTGAAAAATCATCCACTATTACAAGACCATATTTGCTTCCTCCTAGACTCAATGTTCTAGTAGGTCCAAATAAGTCAAGATGTAAGAGTTCAAGTGGTCTTTTAGTTGACATTAAATTGATGCTTTTGTGTGAAATTGAGACCATTTTATTCTTTAAACAAGTTGAACATTTAATTATGCTTTATATTGATTTTGGGTAAACCAACAACAATATTCTTTTTAGATAATTTTTCCAAGTGATTGAAATTCACATGTCCTAATTTTTTGTGCCATACATAAATACTATCATTCATAGTCAAAAAGCAACATTCAACATTCATATCAGATGGAGTAATTAAATATACATTTCTTTTTCTATATCCTTCAAATAATTTAATTCCATCAGAATTATATGCAAAACATTTGTTTTTCTCAAAATTCATTTGATAGCCTTTATCACATAATTGACTTATGCTTAAAAGATTGTGTTTTAATCCTTTGACTAAAGAAACATTTTCAATCATGTATGGGGGATAACCAATTGTACCTGTTCCAATGATTTTACCACGGCTGTCATCACCAAATCTTACATACCCTTTTTCTTTCCAAACTATGCTAGTGAACAAGGAAGGATCTCCAGTCATATGGCCAGAACATCCACTATCCAAGTACCATGTTCCTTTTATTTTTGCTCCTTGTTCCTGCAAATGAAAATAAGGTGATCAAACCTTTTTAGGAACCCAAACAAACTTGGGTCCTTGATAAGTCAAGCTCGTCTTATCTTGTTTCTTAACTTGATGTGTACTGAGCTTGTTTCTTTTGTAGAAACAATATTTTTCAATATGACCTATTTTATTACAAAATGAGCATGCATATGGTTGTTGATAATACCTTTGATTTCCCTTTTTATAGTTATGAATGTGTTAGATAATCATTATATGCATACCTGTACCTTCTGCTAGGATAGCTTGGTTGAACATACCTTCTGATGTTCCTTCTGCTGTTACTGTTCTTGCCTTTCTCGTTATGAACAGAAGCTTGGTTGTTCGCTGGTTTATTTTCTTTCACAAAAATCGTCTTTTTCGAATTGTTTGATGAATTTCCAGATTCATATCCTAACCCATGTTTGATAAAAGACGGTCTTTGACTTCCAATTAACATATTCAATTTCTTATCACTTTCATTAAATTTGTTGAACGTGTTTTTGATTGATTGAGAAAGATCTTTGTAAACCCCCAAAATTTTCATAATTCATAGAAAATAATCCTAAAAAGTTAGAAATTTAAATCCCAAAAATCGACTCAAGATAAAAACCAAATTCTAGACCGAGTCAAAACACTGGAAACGAAACCCTAAAAATTGAACCAAGATAAAACTTAATTCCAAATAAGAACAAAAACGAGTTTTCTCAATCTTGAGAAAACAAACCCCTGAAACAAAATATAAAGTCCAATTACCGATATAATCAACGTCCGTACGTCGATTAAATAATCTACCCAATTCCTAAAACGCAAATCGAAACAATAGATCCAAATACCGCTTAACAACGAGATAATAAAATCCTAATTCCTTCAGTAAAATTTTAGAATCACAAAATCCAAATTTTCCACAAAAGTCAAATTGAGTCAACTCATAAACCTAGACTCGGTTAAACGATCCCGAGAACTAAAAACAAATAAATAATCACGAATAAAATAAGATAAACCACAGACGTCGAGCTAGAAATATAAAACGATCAAAACTCAAAAATTATACGATCTTACGAATAACTCAGTAAAATCGGAAATCAAAACGGAACCCTAAAAGTCAACAAGCCTACAACGAACCCTAGTGTTTAAGATCCGGCAATCCCGCGTTTTCAAACCCTAGAAAACGAAATTAAGTTAATGGCCTAGAATAGTTCGTAATAACGTAGGGTAACATAAAAATATCAGATTCGCGAATTTTGAGTGACCTTCGGACCCAAACGGGATCGGTTCTCGAAAAGCGTGTCCCGGAGCTCGGAATATTAAAAATATTCCGTTTATACCAATAGACTCGTAAAAATACAAGGATTCCAAAAATATCAGTTTTGGAATTTTTCGGTAGCTAAAAATTACAGATATCGCATTATTACGCGTATTTTTATTACTACCGGTACTTTAATTGTCTAGTCTACTATTCATAGTACTTTTCTACTATTCATTACTATTCACCTATCTCTACTTTTTCTTACACCTATTTCTTACACCTACATATCTATTTTCTTACTTTTTTCATTTCCAATACACCTTTATTCACATCAACTTTACACATTACTTCTTTATTACACAAACAAATAAAATAAAACAATTTCTCTCCCCTCTAAAGCTCAAAACCGGCGCCCCCCCCCTCTTGCATCCATTTATTTTTCTTTTTCAATTATTTATTACATCAAAAATTCACTCCAAAAATTCTATAAATACCCCCTTCCTCTTTCATTCTTTCACACAATTCATTTCACTACCAAAACTCTCTCAAAATCTCTCCACAAATTCTCTCTTCAAGAATTCTCTCTACCAAAACTCTTCAAACCAATTCTCACAAAAACATTCCTTATACATAAACTATCTATTACATACTACTACTCACATAATACCCATTTCATCTACCACCTTCATACCTCTTACATACCTTAGGTAAATATTTATTCCATCTATTATTCATCCATGTCATGTAACTTAACATGACTATGGTGTTGTTTTGAAACTCATATGAGTAGTAAAAGCAACAACATGTTCATGTTTTGTTCTTGTACATAAGCTTCCTATTTTATTATGTTGTTATTATTATTGTGATTATTTGCTTATATATATATATGTATATTATGTATATATATTTATTTAGAGCATATAAGCTCATTTGTTATTTATTTATTTTCAAGTTATGCAATTTATTTATTTTTTATTTAAGACTAGTCTTTCTAGTCTTAGACTTGTCCATATCAAGTCAAAACAATCTTTTATTTATTTCTTTAAATCTTTCGGGACTAGTCCATTCTTAGTCCCGGGACGCCTTGATAAAGCTAAGGCTCCAATACTTGATCGGGATTCCTTGATGAAGCTAAGGTTCCCAATGCTTGATATTTTATTTTCTTGCTCATTAATTATTTTTAGTATTTTCTTATGTTCTTATTATTTTATATGCTCATGATACTTGCATTTGCATAATGTTAATGTCTCAACTAGTCTAAAAATAGAATCTTGTTTTACTAAATGAGCTCAAAGCTAAGTTTCCAATTATATGATTTACCACAAAAACATGAAGTTATTATCAACAACCTAGAAATAGAATAATACAAGTTTTCTCAAGTTTTCTTAAATAACAAAAATAGTTTTATCAAGAAAACGTAAGAAATAAATGTTTTCCTTGTATTTTATGGTAATCTAAGTTTTTAGAAAAATAAATCGTTCATATTGAAAGTTTGAGACTTAAATTCTTTTCTAAAACTAAGGAACAAACTAGTTTTCAAAGTTAATATAAAAATCAACTCATAAGGAACCCACTTAGGAAAAGTAATGATTTTTAAATTCTAAAAGAAAGAACTTGTTTTCAAAAGAATATAAATAAAGTAAGGTTAGCAATAATGGATTTTATCAATAAAGATGATTCTTTTCAAAGAAATGAAAGAACAAGTTTTAGAAAGCAAAAGCTTATATTTTAGAAATAAATATAAGAAGACAAGATTCATTTTCTAAAAACCATCCTAAATACAAAAATTTATAAAAAGGTTTTTATCAACTTAATATACTTTTGATGAATTTGAACTTTAATCACTAGAAGGAAAATTTAATACAAGACTAAAGGATTAAGGAAAAATTCAACTTGTTTTGGAAGAAGAAATGAAGAAAATAAAATAAGAATATACTCATTTATAACAACCTAGGAAAAATATAAAGTTTCTTTAGATACTTGAAAGGAAATTTTCAAAACTAAGGTTTAAATGAATTGTTTTATGAAATAAATTGTTGAGACACTACCATTGGGATTTTGCATATAAAGTGAGCATACCTATATATTCAAAAGTGTTTATCAAAATATATTTATATTGTTACAAAAGGATTTTCTTTAAAATGAGTTGAGTTAGAAAATGGATTTTGCAAAAGTTTAGAAAATTCGTTTTAAATCTGTACCTGACGTTTTCGGAACCCAAATGACCTTTTATGACCAAGATAAGTTTAGAAATGGATAGAACTTTTCGAATAGGTAGAAAACGGTATATCATATGCGAAATTCCGAGTTAAAATGAGCAAGTTATGGCCATTTTAAGTTGGAATTTCTTCTTATACGATTTTACCGCGATTTTAAGTAAAGTTTAGAATCTCCAAGAATAGAAATTCATGAAACTTATCCCGGGTATTTCTTTTGTCTAGGTGACGAAGGATACGAGAATACCCTACCCGAGGATTACTACGACTAAGAAGATAGCGAAATGGACGAGTGAGTTATTCCTTCTAATTTCGTTACCTTGCTTGTGCTTGTAATGTAGTAGCATTAGTGTACTAAGAAAAGATAAAAACGAATATATTTGGGGATTTCGGGATTATGTGATTCTATGTTTATGCGTGAAATGAGAATTAAGAATATCGCAACTTCGATCTGCTTGTTTAAATAATTTTGTTTACTTACTTGTATGATTGTTTATTGTTGCTAAATTGATTGATCGCCCCTAATAAACCTTAATAAGGTTTGACCTAAGAACAATAAAACGTTCACGCATAGCATCCATCGAGTCACATCTATTTCGAAGGCTGCTACTCCTACGCGTAGAGTTGGATTGGCTGTGATCGTGCGGTGCCACGGGCCATGTTCCTTCCTGGAGAATCCAAATCGCTCGGGGAAAGCGACTCTAGGTTCGGAGCCGAGCCAACCGAACGCTGTGGGTGAGGACCTGGGGACTAGCAGTAGAAGGTCGAGGACCTTCAACCCCGATTCCCTAACCTTTGATACGGAGGGGTAAATCCGTTCTATATATGGTTTCCGGATGACTATATATATTCGCGTAATCATGTGATTGTTGCATTGTATATAGCATATGTGTGATTAAATAAATAAACTTGTTTGAAAATATGGTGCGAATGAAAAGGAATATCTCACTAAGCTAGTTGTAGCTTATACCCCTATAGATTTGTTGAAACAGGTGTATTCGTGGATTAAATTTGAGGATCATGACATTAAGGAAGTCATGGACGGAAGATTAAGGATATGGAATCATACGATGAAGAAATTTTGTAAGGTTCTTTATATGTGATAACCTATATGATTAGGGACGTATATTTATTTGAAGATAATAGAAAATATGCCTTAAGAATTGAATTGTGATATGCTTATGTTTTATATTAAGTATTCTCTTTGCCTTGTTACTTATTTATTATCAATGTAAATTGCGCTACTCCGATGCGTCCCCTTGGTTGTGATGTACGCCTTGTACATAATATGGAAGCCTTTGCATGACTAAGGTAGTCATTCCTAGGCTTTAGTATTGTGTACGGACTGCCACGTTTAGGGTACCCCTCGGGCGTGACAATCTTCGACTCTACCTTTTAAGTCCTTGATTTCGGTTTTCAAAACTTCATTTTCTTTCTTGACACCATCAGTTTTGACAAACAATTTCTCATTGTCATTTTTCAAAATATCACTTTCATCAATGAGAAGTTTGTCGTTTGACGCAAAACGTCCTTTTGTTTTTGAGAGCTTTGTTTTCTACTTCTAATTTCGATTTTTAAATCTGCTTTCTTTAATGCCTTAAGTAACTTTTTCATTTCGGAATAAATGTCATTTTCATTAATATCTTCATCGGAATCAGAATGTACCTCAGATGCAGCCATCAAGCACAGATTCGCTTCTTCTTCGTTGTCACTTGTATCCTCTGATTCACCTTCTGATTCATCAAGATTACTCCATGTCGCCATCATAGCACAACTTTTCTTCTTGAATTTCTTCATTTTCTTCTTCAATATAGGACATTCGTACTTGATATGACCAGGTTGTTGCATTCGTAACACATGATTTCCTTCTTTTCTTTCTTTTCTTCCTTTTCTTTGTAATTCTTTCTTTCGCACTTGATTTGTTAGTTTTATTGAAATTGTTATATTTCTTACCTTTAAAGAACTTGCTCAATCTTTTTGCAAGCATGCCAACATTTTCTTCAATGTTGTCATCATTTGAATCAGTTTCATCATTTGTGACTTTTCTTGCTTTGAATGCTATTGCTCTTGAACTTCCTTCTGCTTCCTCAATTGTGTTAATGTGTG
>JAMXBD010004799.1:0-41678 GCA_024138025.1 Combretum micranthum
TTTTATTTTTTTTGAAAATGAGTTCCTTCTTTTTAGAAATTTGAAAATCATTATTTTTCCTAAGTGGGTTCATTACCTTATGAATTTATCCTAACTTTGAAAACTAGTTTGTTTTTCTTAGTTTTATTTCGAAGTTTAAAAAGAGTTTAAATCTTGAGCTTTTTGTAGAGACTTTTAATATTAATAAATTATATTACTAAAAGCTTAGGTTAACATAATATACAAAGAAAATATTTATTTCTTACGATTCCTTGGAAATCTATCTTTGTTATTTATGAAAACGTGTGAAAAGTTGTATTATTCTATTTCTAGGTTGTTGATAATAACTTCATGTTTTTGTGGTAAATCATATAATTGGAAACTTAGCTTTGAGTTCATTTAGTAAAACAAGATTCTATTTTTAGACTAGTTGAGACATTAACAATATGCAAATGCAAGTATCATGAGCATATAAAATAATAAGAACATAAGAAAATGCTAAAAATAATTAATGAGCAAGAAAATAAAATATCAAGCATTGGGAACCTTAGCTTCATCAAGGTATCCCGGTCAAGTATTGGAGCCTTAGCTTTATTAAGGCATCCCGGGACTAAGAATAGACTAGTCCCGAAAGATTAAAGAAAATAAATAAAAGATTGTTTTGACTTGATATTGACGAGTCTAAGACTAGAAAGACTAGTCTTAAAATACTAAGAAAGCAAGTAAATAAATTGCATTCATAAAGTAAATAAATAACAAGATCAAAATATAAAACAAGTAATAAATGAGAAGGTAAATATGCATGAAGATAATTCCATAAACAAGAACCAAACATGATCTTAATGTGGTTGTCTTTAGTTTTTCAACCTAAGAAACAACATCAAAACCATATAAGGTTACTTGACATGGGAAAAAATGAAAATGAGTTCTTCATTACCTAAATGGGTAAGAAGAAAAGAAGGATTGCTTTCTTGAAGGTTTTTGGTAGTGGTTAGAAATGAGGCTTGAAAAGAAACTTATTTTGGTAGAAGAAGAGAGTTTCTTCTTACAAGAAGAGAGTTCTTGTAAGAATATGGAGAGGAGTGTTTTGGAGAGAATTTTGCATAAATTCTTTACTTGAGAAAGGTGTGAAGAAATGAGAAGGGGAGAGGTGATATTTATAGGAAAAGAGAGGAATTAAGAGTGATTTAAATAATTGAAAAGAAAATAAAAAGAGAGGGAAGAGAGAGAGAGTGATTGGATGGCAACATGAAGGGGGAGAGAGAAAAGTACAATTATGATTAATTTTTGTGTAAGAGAAGTGATATTTTGTAAGAAAGGTATGAGTAGATTTTTATCGGAAAAGAAAATGTGAATAGTGTGACTTGTGTCATTTGTAAGAGTGATTAGATATAAAGTAGAGAGAGTGAATAGTAATGAATAGTAGAAAAGTACTATGAATAGTAGACTAGACAATTAAAGTACCGGTAGTAATAAAAATACGCGTAATAATGCGATATCTGTAATTTTTAGCTACCGAAAAATTCTAAAACTGATATTTCGGGAATCCTTATATTTTTACGAGTCTATTGGTATAAACGGAATATTTTTAATCTTCCGAGCTCCAGGACACGATTTTCGAGAAACGGTCCCGTTTGAGTCGGAAGGACACTCGAAATTTGCGAATCTGATATTTTTATGTTACCCTATATTATTACGAACTATTCTAGGTCATTAACTTAATTTCGTTTTCTACGGTTTGGAAACGCGGGATTGCCGAAACACTAGGGTTTGTTATAGGCTTGTTGGCTTTTAGGGTTCCGTTTTGATTTCCGATTCTGTCGAGATATTCGTAATATCGTATAATTCTTTTGAGTTTTGATCGTTTTAAAATTTTAGCTCGAAATTTATGTTTTATTTTATTTTATTTGTGATTATTTAATAGTTTTTAGTTCTCGGAATCGTTTAACCGAGTCTAGGGTTTTGAGTTGACTCAGTTTGACTTTTGTTGAAAATTTGGATTTTGTGATTCTAAAATTTTACTGAAGGATTTAGGATTTTATCATCTCGTTGTTAAGCGGTACTTAGATCTATCGTTTCGATTCGCGTTTTAGGAATTGGCTAGATTATTTAATCGATGTACGGACGTTGATTATATCGGTAATTGGACTTTATATTTCGTTTCAAGGGTTCTCGTTTTCTCAAGATTGAGAAAACTCGTTTTTGTTCTTATTTGGAATTAGTTTTAACTTGGTTCGATTTTTAGGGTTTCGTTTCCAGTGTTTTGACTCGGTCTAGAATTTGGTCTTTATCTTGAGTCGATTTTCGGGATTTAATTTTTGATGCTTAAACTTCTATGATTATTAAATATTCGGGGGTTTACACATATATAACATATAATATATATAAATATAAATAACATATATCATGCTGTGTTTTAATATGATTGAGTTTTTTAATATGTTATGTTTCTTATATTGTAAGTTTTAAGCATGTTGTGTTTGTCAAGGTTTTTAAAATCAGCCTGGACTGGTCGGTTCGAATTAGTTCGACCTAAACTAATGCTGAAGGCGGGTCGGGTCTGATGTTTGGCTCATTTTTTATGCGAATTGGCTAGACTCGATCAACTTGGCTAGTTTAACCGTGAGCCGATCAACCCGGTCAGGTCTACCGTGTTTGAATGCCCACTTAAAAAAGGTGGAAAAAAAAAGCTAACTGCACTACACTGCATGTCTTACGTTTGGTGTAAGTAAAAAAAGTGTAAAACAAGGATCAAAAAGTGAAAAAAGAACAAACTAAAGCTAAAAGTAAACAAATAGAATACCTTATAAGCAAAACCAAAACCCAAACTAAAACTTGCAGCATGGAGCATCGAAGTAGGGCCACCGACTACTGTTGCTACCCCTCACCATAAACTACCAACCAGCACTGTTACTCACCTCTAAGGTATACCTCCATCACTGTCGGCTAGATAAGGTGAGTTTCCCATATCCATTGGTGTTCCTCCTTTTTTTTTTTTATAAAGTTTGTACCTTTATGTTGGTGTATGGTCAAAATTTGTGAGGAGTGCTTGGTTTTCAGTTTTCACTAGTCCCCTAGTTCATTTACAACTTGATTTAGAACTTAAAAGTCGTTAGTAATATAGATGATATAGATATATTAGATGATATATGTGAAAGGCCCAAGACTTATAAGATGAAAGGAGGATTTGAGAGTTTTGAAATGAGTATTTATCTATTTGATCTGTTGTTGTCTTCGAAATTTGAATTGTGCATTAGGTTAAAAAAAAAATCCAAAATTGATAAAGAAGGTTGAACAAGCAGGGTATCACCACCGTTCAGGTAAAGCAAAAGATTTGCGATTGTTTAGACGTTAGATTTTAAAGTAAGCTAGTCAAGAATGTATAGGCATATATGTATATATATATATTCTATATTCCATTTGATATTATCTATAGTCACTTGTGTATAACTATATATAGTAAAACACTTGTAAATTCCTAGAGTTGTTACTTAATGATTCATAGCTTGTTCTTGATTATATAATGTAGCTTAGCTAGTACATATTGCTATTATTAAATGGAGTACATATTATTTAATATTTAGTATTAACTTAACTAATTATAATTGCTCTTTTCTTCAAAAAAAAAGTTGTTAAAGAAGAGAGATGGTGAGTAGTCGATCGTCTTCTTCAATTCGTACAAAAAATTATTATGCTTGGAAGCATTTTAGCTCATCCGCTAATGAAAGGAAAGATGGTGTTCACATGCCTTTATTGTGGATCTAAGTATCAAGGTGGAGGGATCAATATGATGAAACATCATTTGGCAGGGATTGTGGTAATATTGCACCTTGCAAAAAAGTACCAAGTGAGATTCAAGAAAAAAATTTAGCATATCTCAAATCTATCAAACATAAGGATCAAGACCGATGGAGTTTGGTATACTCAATATGAAGATGGTGAAGCTAAGGTTGAAGTGGAAGAGTTACAAATTCTACCAATGCAACTAAAAAAAAAAAAAAGGTTAGAATAGATAATGTGTCACTAAGAACACCCCTCTATTGTCCCAACTAGGTATAAAGAATGCACTAGTTGGTAAAGAAGCAGTTCAAGGAGCACACATGGTATTTGCTAGATGGTTTTTTGATGCATGTATACCTTTTAATGCTTTGAAGTCAACATATTTTCAACTTGCATTGGATGCTATTACTGCAATTTTTATTGGATATAAGGGATCATCTTATCATGCCATGCATATTTAGTTGCTAGGGGATTGTAAAAAGGAGTGTCAATTGATGATTGATTCATACATAAGCAATTGGGCTAAATTGGGATGTACAATAATGGCTAACGGTTGGACTAATCAAAGACAAAGGCCTTCTAATATGGTACACATAGTGACTGATAATGCAAGCAATTATGTTGCAGTCGGAGGTTGTTGCAAGAGAGGTATGATCATATATATTGGTATTCTTGTGTAGCACATTGCTTGAAATTGATGTTAAAAGACATTTGCAAGATAGATCATTTATATGAGATTGCAAAGCGTGCTTCCAAGGTAGCTATAGTTGTATATAACTATATTCACTTGTTGTCTTGGTTGAGAAAAAGAGATAGTTAGAAAGAAATTGTTTGCCTAGGAATAACTTGATTTGCCACTATTTTTATTACTTTGAAAAGTATCTTTGAACATAAGTATGACTTGCAAGCATTGTCAACAAGTACACGTTTCACAAGTCATAGGCTTTCAAAATGTGCTGCTGGAAAAGCTTTTACTGCTATTGTGTTAGACACATCATTTTAGGAAGATTGTTTGCTCATGGTAAAAGTCACAACTCCTATTGTGAACTCTTGTGCATTGTGGATGTTGATGAAAAGCCTTCTCTTTCTACTGTTTATGGAGGGTTTTCTAGGATTTGTAAGGGGATTATATCAATTTTTAAGAATAGACAAAAATTATATAGTCTTTATATAAAAAAGGTTGATGAGAAATGGGACAAGCATTTTCATCGTGATCTACATGTTGCAGCTTATTTCTTCCATCCAGCCTTTTATATGATGATACATTTGAAGAAATTGTAGAAGTTATGTAAGGCTTATATGATGTGCTAGAGAAAAAAAGTATTGTGGTGAACATAGCTGTAATTAAAGACATCTTGAAAGGAGAGAGAGTTCTGGTCAGGACATAGCTATTAAATCTATCAAATCATCACAACCAGGTAAGTGACCATGAATACTAGAATCAAAATTAATGTTAATGTTTATTTTTCACAATTATTTGACTTACTTTATTAAATTATAGATGATTGGTGGAGGTTTTTTTAGTCATGATGCTCCTACATTGCAAAATATTGCCATTTGAAATTAAGTCAAACTGCTTCTACTTCTGCATGTGAGCGTAATTGGAGTTTCTTTGAGTACATTCACACAAAGAAAAGAAATAAATTACAACATCAAAGGCTTAATGATCTTGTTTATGTGAACTATAATTTGTGTTTGAAGAATAGGTAAGTAAATTATTTTTATTAAGAATAGTTCACCTTATGTATTTTTAAAATTTTTTCCTTTGTTAATTACTTCTTTATAGGCATCGATGTAAGAAGAAAAATTATGATCCAATAGATTTTGATTACATTAATAAGATGGATTTTTGGATAACTGAAAAAGAAGAAGATTTACCTCTTAAACTTAATTTTGATGAGATTATCAAACAAGCAACTTATGAAGATGATGCCACCATTATAATAACTGATAGTTTAACTAAAGATTAGTAATCTATTTCTAAATTATTAATTTTGTATATATTCATTGAATACTACTTTTCTTAAGACTTAGTATCCTCTTTTTTTTCCCCTTTTCTTCTAGATGATACATAGATTAATGAACAGGTTGATTTGGATACAATTGTAGACCGAGCTAACTTTATGCATAGCATTGAATCAAATGAAGATTATAATGACATTAATTAAAAGTTGAATTAATATCTTAGTTTATAGTATTTTGTTTTGTTTTCAATATGTACAATGTGATTTCAATTTAATGATGGATTTGACTAGGTAAATTTCATTTATTTGCTTTTTAATAGTTAGGATTTAACATAAAAATTCATTTTTCATCGACCCTACTTGAACCTAGTTCAACCCCTTGACCCCTTAGCATATGCAGGTCAACTCCTAGTCTGAGTTTGACAACATTGGTGTTTGTTAGTTATAATGACAGGATAATATATTTGTTAGTTAAAAGTATATGTCCATATTTTTCATCAATTATTGTCCTTAATGTCATGCCTATTCAATAACGCATTAAGTCACATATTATAAGCCCTTCCTTTTAATTATATATGCGTAATATATCATATATAATTTGTCAACTAAGTCTACCTAAGATAATAAATATTCTACATTTAACTTTCCAAGTTCACTATCTACTATAGTATTAAAACTTTCGTATCACATTTATAAACAATGTTAAATTTTTCTTATTAATCAATAAGCGGGTTGACACAAGGTACATGACACTATATAAATGGGTTAGGTCATGGGTTTAAGTTTTCATGCACGATTAATAAATGGGTCGAGTCTATAGACATGAACCCATTTAGATATGGACACAAAACACAATATGGTACCAGGAATTGTTAGCACTAGTAATGTACCCCTACTGGCTAAACCACAAGCTAAAAAGGATTAAGTGTCTTTTTACCTCATATATCGTATTGGTAAGACCATGGTTGGATAGATTCTAAATTGTAGTATACAAGAATTAGGAAAATATTAATAAAATATAATATGAAATCAAGTACCATGTTAGAAACTATATTTTAGTTAGTTAGTTATAAGGTCTAAATTAGATTGAGAAGTCTAAATATAAGTCTTGATTAACAAATTTAACTTGTGATTTTAAAATAAGAGGAGATGTCTTTTTCAAGAAATTTTTAAGGATTCTGATAAGTGTCCTAAGACCCTTTATAATTGTGCCTTATTGATCATATTTTTATATGATATTTCATTGTTTTACTAAAAGAAAATGATACTTATTGAATGACTTGTTCATGCTAGGGATAAATGCAAAACAATTGAGCTTTTTAGAGGATTGATAACAAAAAAAAGCGAAGATTTAATGAAATTTTGAAGTTATCACTTCAAATATCAGGAGTACATAACCAGTATACAATATCTAGAGCAATAATGAGAAAAATGTTGAATTCTATGAGTACATGACCAAGATACATGAGATATGTATGATAGGTAGTGTACGAATACGTGATCGGTAAAATTATGCGCTTGTTCCAGGTGTACACGACCCCTGTAGGTAAGTCTTGTACGATGTCACACTATATAGAGACACTTTGTTTCGTTTTGGATGGTATCTGAATCATCATATTCCGTTCAAACCCTAAAGTACAGATCTTGGAGAGCTTTTCAAGGGAAATTTACTAAGAAAACATCGGGGATTTGCAACAATTGTTTTAAAGGGTTTTATCAATCATGTTATCTTTAAACTCTTTTAGAATTTCTGTTTTCATTATTTATCACATGGAAGTGTACATATGCCCTAGGTTTTGTGAAACCCTAACCCATGTTCTGAATTTTTGTTAATTGATGAAAAGTTTATGTCTTGAATTTATTTATGTGATTTACATGCTTTTGTGATAATATTTTATCAAGATTATTACATGTTTGATTCTTGTTGGTTAGAAAGAGATTTCAACTATTAAGATAGATCATCCACGATTAAAGAATTTGCATTTTTCATCTAGACATAGGGAGACTTCGAATTTCTACAATAGATAGTCAATATTTAATTAGGGTTTATGAGTTTCATGCAATTTTGCACTGCCTTAGTGAAGGAAGACATTCCCATTATCTCATGTAAGATTAAGAATCAATTAAATTAAAGAGAGTAATTGGTTCAATTGAGAAACCCGACGGTTCAAGACTTAACTAATCATTAGTTAATCCTATCATAAGTAACAAGGGTTAGGGTAGAACAAAGCAGGGGTATTGTTGTGAATTGATTTTAGAACCAAGAAAAGCACTCATATTATTAATTTGGGTCTATTAGTTGTTAGTTTAAGTAATAATTTAGAACTAATATGATCACTTTGATAATTTAGGCCAGCTAGTGGTGAAAGGGAAACACTAGTATTTGTCCATAGATCCTAAGGACAACGCTTGAGTTTAAATCTATATTGCAAAATAGGTATGCTTACCTTTGCTAGATCGCAAGATTACAATGGGTTTATTTTTATTATTCTTGATACGATCTATGTGTAATCAGATTCTTTTCATCTTTTTCAACATTGATTGGTTGTATGCCCTAAGGTATGCAAAAGTGGATCATTGTCAGTTAGTTTAATCATTGTATTGGTTGGCCATGAAGTGTTGTGATGTGTATGGATCATCATTAATCGGTTCATGGATAAGTGTTTTATATCAAGTGTCATATTTGTTGAAGTGTTTTGAGTCTTAAATAAGGCAACATGATTTATGTAAGTCTTCTTTTAACCGCCATGCATTTGTATTGATTCAACAAATGGTCATGACTTTGATTTGAATATGCACCTTTATGGTTTACGAAAATAAGCTTCATTTTTTTTAACGATAAATCGCTTCAAATGATTAAATATAGTAAAAAATAACAATAATTGAAGCCTTTTCTAGTCTTGGGGCATGGCATAAATTATGGAGATGCAAGAAGAAATCTAGTTGCATTAGTTTAATTTAAATGGCAACTGTTTATGTAATGAAGAGTTATCTAGTTAAATTGTTTGTAAATTTTGAATTATTTGATATCTTTTTTTTTATAATTTAGTCTCCAAGAGTCACGTAACTTAGGAAAATCATATTAGTTCCTTATTTTTTAATCCTATAAATAGAAATCATGTACTAACATAAGAGACAATTGTGAATCTATGATGAGTAAAATTCTTGCACTTATGGTTTATACAATTTTAGTCCTATCAACTTTAATGAGTTGTGGCAATTTCTCATAATTTTTGTGTATGGAATATCACTTATAGTAGAAATAGTTGAAGAGTTATAAAATTCTTGCCCTTATGTTTTATACAATTTTAGTCCTATCAACTTTAATGAGTTGTGGTAGTTTCTCATAATTTTTGTGTATGTAATTTCACTTATAATAGATATAGTTGAAGAGTTTTAGATGCATCATATACAAAATATCTTGTTTGTATCCATAAATTTAATCAAGAAAACACAAACATAGATACAAACACACCTTACCTTGCAATTGATCCATATTATGGGGCCATGATCATCTTTAACAGTTTGGTACTTTGATCTATAACCAAACAATAAAAAATAGAAGCTCTCAAATTTTATGGTGAAGATCCATTGGGTTAGATTTCCCAAAAAAAAAAAAAGGTTTTTTAAAGTTTCATAAGATCATTGATGACAAATGTATCATGATAGATTTTGTTATTATGGAATACAAAGCCAAGCAATGTGTTCCATGGATGTATCACAATCATCAAGAAGAATTTTTTCAGAGCCATCATATCTTATTTTGATATTTTGAAATGTTTGAGGGCTCAAATGAAGGTTCAAGTAGGGAATGTAAGGTGGCTAAGCCCACTATTTGATGGCATCAGCTGTTGGGTATATATAAAAGGGCTATGGCTCATTGTTACTTATATTTCTGTAATTTTGTTTTTAAGTATTAGCAATTGTTGTAGTAATAGACATAATAGTAACATTGCTGGCCTCCTTCTAGAAGCTAGCATAACTAATTGATGATGTGGCATTGCTAGCACATGCCACCACCATCTACAGGTATTTCACGAGAGCCATTCGGGTATCATTACATATGTGTATGCACAAAAAAAAAAAAAAAATCAAGAAGAAATGAGAAGACAACATTGTTGCTCCCAAATCTGACATGCATTTGAGTCTTTAGCTTTTAATTTTTTATTTTTGCGTGATTGAATATTATAAATATGACATCCACACCACCTATTTCATAATATAATATGAGTGAGTGTAAAGGAATTTTGAATCTACGTACAAGTTTTCAATCACAAAATCAACATACTCTACTCGGTTTTTGTCAATCAAATGCTTCTTGTTATGTGGCTACCTCATGGGTAGAGTGGAACGTGGTATCTTGCGTTATTTGCCAATGGGCAGTTAGTAGCATGCCTTCACATACAGAGCACCAAATTGGGCACATGAATCAACATGAGGAATTGGTCCCATGTCCTCACTTATAAGACGATCTACCCTACCAATTTGCTTAACATAGCTCCTCAACCATACTGCGCTGCCTTTACCATATCTAGTAACAATAATAAGAACATCAAGTGAACTAGGCTACTAAATTTTTCTACAAACAAGAAGTTGCCCATTGGTTGTAGTATGTATGCACATACGTGTTTATAACCTCTGCCTCATCCACATCTGTTTGTAATGTCTCAAACTCCTTGCATAACTAAGCAAGACTCAAACGACCTCCCTAGCTCGTCCTTAGCTTGGGCATGCAACCTAGTAATTGAAAACCCTCATGTAGCTAGCGCAATGAGCTACTCTTTACAATTGCCTAACCATCCATGGATAAGCCAGGATACACTTTTATATCTTGCAAAATGATGGTTATCTCCCTATATCCTAGGTGGAACCAAGGATGGACACAGGACTGGTAGGGCTAGCCCTTAATTAATTTATTAAATATATTCATTTGCAATTATAATTATATTGCATCTTATATAGCTATAAGAATTTCGTTAATGATTTTAGTGCGTGATATTTTCCAAAACTTTAAGCGTAAGTAGTGCATTTGGTGGGAGAATATATATATATATATATATATATTACGTGAACATTAACTATCAATAGAATTAATACATAAATCTCAAATTATATAATTAGTATTATTTTGAAAAACTTTATGTGATAAAATAAAAAAAATTGTACTATAAACAATATAATTATTATTCGCGATGTACTATGAATAAAAATAGATGTTCATAAGAATTTATTTAGTTAAATATAATTCTTTGATAATGAAATTAATTCAATTAGTTATTATGAAAGAGAAAAAGTTAAAAAAAAGGGACAAAAAAGTGAATGCATAATAAATGTACTTTGAAAAAGTGCACTTAAAAAATTCAAACCCATGACTTCTTGGATATAAACCTAAATATTTAACCACTAAACCACATTTCATGTCCTTATTTATTCTTTTTAACATACATATAACACACACATATATATATTTCATCTTTTTCAAAATATTAGATATCTAAACTTTTTTGAGTCGGTGGGGTTGGGGCCCCTTCCAGCCCCCCTCTAGATCCCCCCATGTGTGGAACATATGAGTCTTTATCCTCTATCGCTCTACAAATGTGGTAATGAGGTGCCAATCGAGCTGGATATCTGAGAGGCATGTTAAAATAGCCATAATTCCAAAATTCATATTTTACACATTTGTGTTAATGCATTTGTGCATGATTTTGAAACATGATGTATATGATTTGTGTTAGTATGTCGTATGATAAATCATTTTTACTTGATATTTTTCATAGGATTTCTAGCTTATTTTGCCAAGAATTTTTGATAAAATCCTGAAAAATTTATGTTTTGGATAAATAATGTTGTTTTAAAGTTCTTAGAATCAAATAAGGAGTAATCAAGTGTTTTAATTCATATTTGGAGCAAAAACAACAATCAAAGTCCATATTACAGAAGTCGAGCCCTGTAAGGTCCCAGCCGAGGCCAAACAAAAGGAAGAAAAACAGCACAAATTGGTCTATCGAGCCTTAACTGCGAGTTGTCGACTTTAGTCGAAGTGATCGAGAATCACTCTGAACAAAATAAATTATCGAGCTCAAAGTCGAGCCTCAAATCTTGATCCTCGACAATTGTTTTGACAAATCGATTCTTTGTCAGAATTGCCTCGAGCCTTAGTAATATGACCCCCGACACTCTCAATTTTACCCTCGATAGAGCAATGGACAAAAACGCATAGTTTACTTTAGCAATCCCTGAACCCAAGCCTGATTTTGCTTTATATAAGCTTCGACCAACAAATCACATGCGACCCTCGACGAGTGTTTTCATAGATCATATGCGTGTCTGGAAAGTTACCAAATTCTGTTAGAAAGAATATGCTAAATCTTCCAAATCTGCCACGTGTTAATATGCTTTCCGTGCTTAGTAGTCTATAAATAAACGTGTAAGCGTACGTTACAAAGCATGTACCAATGGTATAAATCAATATTAGCGTAGAGTAGATTGCTGAAGGATTCTTGCATAAAAGAATTTCCATTTATTCTTACTTGAGAATTTCTTCTGTTTTCTGGGTAAAATCAATTTAACCTGATGTTTGTAATTTGTATGAATCTCCGAGCAATTAATTGATTAATCTTTTGATTTTTTTTATTTCTTCTATTATGTGCTTATTTTGATAAATCCATGGAGAAATAAACTCCTACAACTTAGGGATTACGAACCCAATTCCTGATTCAGTTTGATTTCAAATGCGCTTTCAAGTTAATTTGATTGGGTGTTTGTAATTAACGACTTGAACATAAACTTATGGTTTTTAAAGGAGTGGTGGAATCTTTTACATCCACGATTGATTTCGATTGGATAGATCGAGAGATCATTCAATTGAATAGATCCGTAGTTGCTAATGGAGTCGATCCTAACTAACTCTTGCCGAGGAATGGGTGAAAACTTTCTGTCCCTTGTTTTAAAAATTCATTGAGTTATCTTTTCGAAATAATGGATTCCTATTCTTTATGAGGGTCTAATTGAAACTTCAGATTACTGGTTTTAGCTAGATCTAGAAATACGGATTTCGAGAGAAGCTTTAGTTTAAATTAGAGAATCCGAAAGTATAACACACAATTCAAATAACTTTTAAGAAGTTTGTTGTTTTTAAGAAATCATTATGATAAGAAATTGGTGAAGTAATCCTGAGCTCCTATTTCTTAGAAGTTACAGGCTTATTTATCATTTTACCCATTAAACATTTGTGAATATTTCTAACTTAGCATAGTTCCTTTTTTTTTTTTATGTTTTTTTAAACCTTTCTTTGGCTAGATAATTAATGAGGTTGAGTGTACACTAGCTGCCAACCATTCCTTTGGGACCGGCATAAATCACTATCTATGCTACATTTGATGGGTACGCTTGTCCTGTGAGACCGTAGTTATTGAACCTGATTTAGAAAACATTTATAAATTTGAAAAACTCGGTCAATGATCAATATGAATTGAAATTGATTTAATCCATCTATCCAAACAAACATAGACCATGGTATATGTGTTGTATTAATGTATTTGAATATTGATATATCTTAGTGTGAATAAATATTGTGTTTATAAATTTGTAAGTGTAACAAAGTGTATAAAAATTTTGTTTAAAACAAGATAAACAAGCTCAATATTTCTATACATAGCAGAATTTCTAGCCATGAAAATAAGCCCAAAATCAAGCTGAAACCCATGCAATTAAAGCCTCTATTATCAACCCCTAAAGTCAATATTAAGATAAGAATAAGCCTCATTTTCGATAAAAAATATACTCTTAAAACAGACCCTAAAAAGCTATACGAATTTCACTACACTTCTTACATGTTGTCTTCTCTTGTTTCTTTAAAACCTTACATTCCAAGCTTTTAACAAGGTCAAGATCCTAAGCCCAAGTGATATAAGTTAGTTCAATTGATTTTCAACAAGACATAAAGCTTCTTAAGTATGTATTTGGTTGGCTATATGTTTATTGGGTTGTTTGAGTTTTCTTGTGAAAGTGGGATTTCATGCCATAAATTGAATATAATGAGTTAAGTGGGTTGGTTTTGTATTGAGTTGTATTTGGTTGGTTATTGAGCTTGTAGTATATGCTAAGTAAATGATTTGAAGTGTAGATATGTTTGGAGTTTGAAATAAGAAGTGTTGGGATAGTTTAGAGAAGTTGAATCGACTAAATGAAGGGTTGAATGTGGATTTATGTTTGAAATGGTAGATATGGATGTTTGATGAGTTTGAAGTGAAGATTATGTATGTGAAAAGATATTTGAATACATATAGGTTGGAGTTTGATGTTGGAAGTGTGTTTAAAGGAAGTTTGAAAGTGTAAAATTTAACAAGTTTTTGTGTTTTCGAAGCAGGGGAGGTCTACAATTTTTTAAAAATCTATGCTACAGTGTATGCCGCCACAACACCACCAGCATAGAATTTAACATTGCCGGCATACACTTCAACATTGCCACTGTTGAGTGGATTCATGAGGCGTGGATCGTACCGTGGAGTTTTCGCATTTTTGAATAAACTTGTGTTGCAGTCTACACCGACTCAACACTACCGGCGTAGACCACAACATTGGTGGCATTAGGTTAACGTTACCGGTGTTGGCAGGCATAGAATTTTTCATGCAGACTAAGCTGCCTTAACACCGCTAGCGTTGAAGGATGGCGTATCCCTTGGATTTTTGATTTTTCAAAGCTTCTTCAAACATCTTCCCATGCTTGATATTTGATCTTTTGATGATTTTATAAGCTTATATGATATTGTTTGATGTATAAATATTGTGTTATGACCTTGTATGAACATTTATTTGAAATTCATGATCCAGTAACCTAGAGATATATATATATATATATCTATATATATACATGGAATAGAGTTAAGGGTGTTGATATAAGTTGAAATTTCTTATAACAGTGAGAGATCCTCAGTTGAATACCACTTTTGATCCTCGATCTAATTCAGGTACGTAGTAATGTGTTTGATTTCTTACCTAGGATAAGCATGATTAAATTACTTTAATTTAAGAAAACTTAATTCTTGTTTGCATTGACTGTCTATTATGCTGTTGAATCTGGTTCGGGGATCGACACCTTGCTCAGATTGGGGGCACGGTAATTTTGGCGCTTAGACTTCCCTGTCTTTATGATAAGACTTCCATAAGTGGCATGGCGGGTAGTTGATAGGGTTATTGGTATTGTCATAAAATTTGTTTATTCTTAAGGAAAAGTAATATGATTTAATTCAATGTTTATGAGAACACTTGAATTAGGTGATATTATGGACTAAGTTAAGTAAAGTTGTAAAACGGCTAAGAACCCTAGAGGAAGCTACTTTTTTATTTATGGATATATCATCTAAGAGATATAAGTTCCCAAACAACTTATATCAACCCCCTAAGCGTCGAGATCGTTACTCAAGACCCCTAAATATCCTTTTTGTGTGGAGTTTGAATACTCCAGTGTTGTTTTACTAATTAAAGTTTATCTAATAATCTAATGGTTGTTGCATTACATTTTAGCTTAAGAATGTGTGTCATTACGCTTTTGTTTTCATTACTTGTGTACTGAGCCTTTTGGCTCATATTTTATCTATTTCAGGTATTGATGACCATGGTGAGTTCTACACCAGTATGGGATATGGTACCAACTTTGAGGATTTCTTAGATGATTGGGAGGATTAGAGATGACCATGACCTTGATGGATCTTTTGTAATAGTATAGTTTTGCAAAACCTATGTAATAGATATTATAGCTTTTGTTTATCTTTTATATCTATTATGATTAGCTTGTTAATAAGCCTATGTTTGCAGTATCTTAGTATGTGTATATATATATATATATATATGAATATTGTTCTATGTCTTAAAGGTAATGAAATGTGAGTGTTTTAAGTAAATATGAAGTTTTCCTTTTATAAAGCTTAAGTTATGTTTTCAAAGAAGTTCTATTAGTTAATAATTTTAAAATTTGTTCTTATAAGAGATTTAGATAAATAATTATCCAAACTGATCCTGATAATCAACCTTACATATAATACTGCAGGTTATATGTGGTTGGAGATTTAGATTCACCTATTTTAAATATAGGGATGAGTTCGGGTCCTTACACATGCCAAACCAAGAAACCAACCTAATCCAAGTAACATATCATGGTCTTGTCAATGGGCCAGCTTATCTGGTCATTCCATAACAGTAACTCCCAACACTAACAACAAGTGTAGTGGTCGAGGCCTGCACCAAATGATATATGATATAAAATTTTACCAAAAAATGAGGCATTACTAAGGAAAATTGGTGTTGCGAGACATAACTCATCTTTTCGTACTGTAATTGAACGATGTCTCTCCTATTAGGTAAATAATGGGTCAATGGATCTTAGCTCCATCTAGGTTGCAACTTAAAAGCAAAAGTGTAACATGAAATTGACAAACTGAAACAAACAGAAAAAAAAAAAACAATAATAAACATATAAAACCAAATAAGCTTAGTATGGTATGAAATTCCCCCTTTCTTTTACCCTATCTGTTCCTATCTCGGCAACTCCTGCATTGTGCCTCTACTGTTTGCAATAACCCCGTGTGATCCTATCAGGGCACTCCCTAGAGTCCATTGTGCTCTTATGTTGCTTTATCTTAGGCTCCCTCTAGGACTTGCGATGTCTGGATTGAGCACTATGTTTGGAAATTTGGCTAGGTTGGGCTAATTCAACTTGTCATCGAGTGGGTAGAATTTGCATGATAGCATTGTAGTTGATATGTCTACCCGAACCTTATATGGATTTGTGATTATTAAGAAAAATCCCTAATAACCTGGACACAATCACAACAATTTTTCCTGTTGCTTGTAGTGATCACAACACAATAAACAAAAACAATATTCCAAGATTTACGTGGAAAACCCTAATTTGGGGAAAAACCACAGGACTGCAACGCAATTTATTCTTACACTATTAACAATAATGTAATACACAGTTTTTCTCACTAGATAACACTAGTGGATCACACGAATCTTCATCATAAACGATGGATCTCAACAACACGATCAAGCCTCTATATCTCTAGAGTTCTCTCTAGATTTTAAGATGACAAGTGATACCCAAAAAAAAAAAAACAAGGAGTAATTATACTAAAAGACAAAGGGAAAGCACACGACAACATAAGTTGGCATATTTAAAATGAAGGATGGCGGCTCTTGGGTGGTGTTGCAAATACCGATGTTTTGAAAACACGAACGTTGGTAGCGTGTCTCTGCTGGCCTTACCAAATCCTAGCTCTTGGAAATAATTTCCCAGTTGAAGGCTAGCCGTGTGGTGTCTAAGGCTGGCAGCCTTGATCCTCTATGCAGGGTATAGCTTCCAATCTTTCTTTGTTTGCATAAAACTCCTTATTTTTCAAGTCTTCCTTTAAGTATATGTAATATGTTTAGGATTTCTTTGATTATAGACTCATATGAGTTGCACCTATCATCCAACAGTGGTACATTTTGTTCTTTCATTTTTACTACAAATGCTTAAATTCATGCTATATGCCACAACTTATATTTGCTAAACAGTATGGATATCCTATATTATCTTGCCAACTATTGCTAATTTATACCAATTTATGAATTTGATGCAACAACAAAATTAAGTTACCAAGTTTAAGATTTTTTATTTTGAAAATTTAATTAAATATACAACTAGAAGGTTAAATTACATAGATAATACTGTATGGAGGCAGTTATCGTGGGAATTAAATGACATTAGTCACAGACTTAAGCTGTAAAATTAAGAAATATTAAAGATATGAGATCATTTACTTTCTTTTCCTTTTTTCCCCTTGTCTTTATTTATTTATCTATTTTTGTTTATTTTTCTTAAAATTATTTATTTTGATAATATTTTCTTTGTCATTTTTCACATTTTATTTTATTTTTCACTTAAAAAGTTAAGGTACCGAAACAATAGGGAAAAAGAGGCTTGGATATCAATTCCAAAAATATTGCGAAAGTTTGTAAGTTTCTACTGTCCTTGTTTTGGCTGTTATAACGATTATTATAATAGAGCTTTACTTGTTCGTCTTCTGATTTAAAATTAAAGCACCAAAACAGAAAAGAATTAAAACTTTAAACGCCAAAATAAAAAAAGTACAAGTTAATACCTAATGCAAGTTATATATTTCCTCTGCCTGCTTCCTTAAAGAGCTTAATTGTTATCTAGCTAAACAATAACCAAGTAAATTAACTGCGTATAGTATTACTCAGAAAATATAGTCTCTCTCTTTAATCAAGGAAGAGACGAACCTACTTAACCATCTAAATGATTTCTTTTTACTATTAATTGTTTTTTGCCAGATAGTACTTTCTTATTTATACAATCACTTAAATAACTACTCTTATATATATATATATATATATATATATAACTCTCAGTCGCTTAATATACAGTGGAGAGATGTCTCCGAGAAAATATTTCACTTTCACTATTTTTGATAAATTACAAAAATATCATGCGTTTTTTTTGGTACCGTTACATTTTATGAACTTTCTTTATTGTTTTATTCACAAACGCATACCCTTAATCTTCTTCTTGGTTACGTAATTATCAATCTGCCAAAATCATTATAATTCAATGGTATAAATACTAGTCTTCAAATGTATTAACCTAAGTTCAATTCCTCTTTCACAAAAAGTTATGATAGATTAATAATTGGCAGAAACAAATATAAAAAAAAATCATTAATCCTAAATTAGGAAAGGTGATATATACATGTCTAAACGACCTCTTCACCTCATCCAATATAATGAAGGGAAAAATTCAATAAGAATATAATTAAATTATAATTGTTATTCTAGGACTCTTGTAATGTTTATTTAACATATAAAAATGTGAGGAATTATGTTAGAATAAAAATAAAATGTTTATTATGTATTTATTATATTAGCGAAAATATTTACTGCATTAGGAAAAAAAGATAAATCATTATATATCAATCCATGAAGGTGAGGGCATGAGTTGATGTACAATGTTAAAGACCCCATTTAAAATTTTTAGGTACCAAATAAAGAGAAAAGGGTTAACAAAAAATGGAAAAAGGATAAATAATATGGATTGCTTCCGAAAACTTTGTAAATTGTATAAATTTTGGGCCTTTTTAAGAGTTACCACTTACCGCAAAAAAAAGGTGATCTTAATTAAATATATTGTATCATTATTATGAAATTTTAAAATGTAAAAAGAAAAGAAAAAAAGAAGAAGAAGAAAACAATCTAATGAAAAAGAATCTGGCCGTTGCTTGTTACTTAAGGGCAAGGTAATTGACAACCATATCCAAGCAAGGGCTTTAATTTCCCACATTCAGTTTTGTTTTTTTTTTTTTTTGCTTTTGCATTTTAAGTACTTCTTTACATTAATAATACTAGTAGATGTTGCACTGGTGTTGTATGTGCAAATTTAATAATAATACTTATGAAAAATCCTACATATTTTATCATAAAATATTAATGTTTTGTCGTTGAAAAATCTATCTAAATTTTGGATTCAATGTCACAATATTTAAAATATTATTACTTTTTTTTATTTTTTAGATTGTGGTGCAAAATTTCAAAAATAAATAGATAAAGAGAATAGTTATTGTCCCAAAAAGAGAAGTTATAAGCGTAACGAGGGAGTATTTTTTTTTTAATAGGGTAAATTACAAAAATGTTATGAGTGTTTTTATCCTTTGCAAATGGGTGACCCGTGATTTTTTGTGGACAAACAAATGACCTGAATTTTATTAAAAAGTGTTAATATCACTTACTGAATTTAAAAGGACATATGGTAGCAATCTATTTATCTTAACACAATTAATTTAATATAAGAATATTATTAAATAAATTTAAATAAGCAAATTAATAAAATTTATCTAAAAATCCACAAAAAAAATTTAAGAAAAATGTAAAAAACATATAATAAGAGATTATGTGCAACAACAACTTCATGTCGGTCACAACTCAATTTGAAGGCATCTTGATAATACCTTTGGATAATATAGATATTTAATATTTGCAAATCCGAGGTTATCTTTTTTCTTTAATAATATAGATATTTAATATTTACAACATCGACATATTGGGAATCACATAGGCTTTCTAGGGTAAATGTTGCTCTTAAAAAGGACCATAACCCATACAATTTTCAAAGTTTCAACGTTATTTTTACAATTGATTAATATTAAAAGAATGAAAAAAAGAAAACCACACACGGGAACACATAAAGACATTGACTTTTGTTTTAATTGGAGGGAAAAGGATCATGAAACAACAATATCCTGCATGGAATCATGGTACTTGGTTGTTTTGCATGAATGTGATCTTAAGGTCAATTCACTTTCTAGTTTCTCAATGGACGACGATAGATCATTCAATTGGACAAGACTTAAATTTTGGAGCACTCCTTCATCATCCAAGTAACGGTACATGTAAAGACCCGATATACTCAATTCTCAAATTAAGCACACCAAGTCCCCAATCACGTATAACTCTTACGAATTATATGTAATTTTGTCTTAAAAGAATGTGTTTATATTGAACATTACTATTCGATTTTAGATTGTGAAATCATTCAATTAGATTCTGGCAACAACTGGATTTAGCAGCGGAAAAATAAACTTTAATAAAAACGTTTCTACATAAAAGCATTTCAAACTTCCACTATTACAAGTGAAAAAGCTTTCACTTAAACAAATTTTTACAAAAGCTTATTTACAAAACATGGGCACTAACAAGCCTTAATGAAAATACAAATTTATAAATAAATCCAGTCTTCATAAAACAAAGCAAAGAAGAAACAAAATACAAATATATCTCGGTCCTATTACATTTCATTCATCTCCCAAATCTTCAAATTCGTCCGATGCTCGAGACAAACATTATCACATCAACAACAACAACAATAATAAGAACAACAACATCAACAGCCTCCACATCATCATCAAATCATCATCTCAACATCATCATCAATAACAACAACATCATTATCAACTTCATCAACAACTTGTAAAAAGATAAACATAAACAGGAATGAGCGGAGCTCAGTACACAGTAACACAATTACATACGGAGTGACATGCAAGCTTAACTAAATACAATGCATCAATCCACAAGTTATTATCTTTTTATTATAATAAACAATCACAATGAAGTACTTATACTCTGGAACAAGCCAATGGTAATCTAGGGGTCCTGAGAAACAACAGCTGCTCAAGGGGTTGATATAGATAGACCGGATATTTATATTTCCTATATCTAACCGATAAAGAATATTAATAGCATCATCTAGGGTTCACACTCCTTTATACACTCCACTTATCTCGGTCTATAACATCAATTAGCTCAACGGTCCCATACCCGTGAACTAAACATTTATTTCCTCCCGAGCCTAAGTAAAGAATATATCGATATAGTTAACCCTATTAGCTACCCACTTAGCCAATAAAAGAAACCACCATTACATCATGGTGAACCATTGCATCATGGATTTAGGTCATTGCATCATGACAAAGGATTGGGCTAAATGTCTAAACTACCGTGCCATTGCATCATGACAAGGTTATCGCTCCCCGGTTCCGGATTCAATAACGTAAAACGCAACCAACATCATCAATTATTAAGCTGTCTTTAAGTTCTTAATCCATTTAGAATGCCTATCCTATCAATCATCACGCAAGTTACTGCGTACCTTATATACGAAATCCACACATAGCCTCAGAAGGAAATTTCAGAAGATAATCCAGAAGATAAATCAGATATTCACTTCTGTTAAGGAAAGAATTCGTATAAGAAACTAAACTAAACTAATCATCTCCTTCATCAAAATCATATAAGAACTTAAGCTATTTATTCATTCATCTCAAACTCATTCTATTAAACCCTATTTGATTAGACACTAAATAGGAACCCCACTATAGCTGCGAAGATCGCCTTGCCAAAATATAGACAGTTCTCCTTTGTCTGTCAAAGAATTTCTTTTCTCTTTATTTATAGTTTTTTATTACAAAAGCATTAACAAAGAATTCATAAACCAAAAACATTCATTTTCCAAGTAAACACACATTTGAAACAACATATTCCCCATATTATTCAAAGATCATCCTAATTCATTCATCTAAGCTAATTAATAGCTATTAACCCATTTTAGCTTAACATTAGCTAAATTGATTAAAATTAGTCGTTTGATTCATTTACTAAGTCAAGTTGATTAAACTTAGACAATCTAATTCGTTTTAGCTTAGTAAAGTTCATTAAGCCAAGTTGGACTTAGATTAATTACTAATTCATTATATATCTAAGATCTAGTCACTTAATCCCAAGTTAGCTTAAACCTATCCAAATTCATCAAAGTTAAACAATCTAATCCATTTTAGTTCATTTAAGTTCATTTAGTCAAGTTGAACCTAGGTTTGTTAACTAAGTTCATTTTATAACTAACTTCTAGATTTAATCTAATTATTTGTTAAATCTATAAATCTACTTAACTCATGTTTAATTACATGAATTAATTCACTTAACACATCAAATATCACTTATCTATCTTATTTTAGCTCAAAAAGATCCATTTCCTAAGCAAAACACATTTAACAAACAAAAACAAGTTTTTAACTTTGTTTGAAAAATACAATGGCTGGAAAGAACTAAAATTTAAGCATTGATAATTTTCTAATTTGTTAAAACTTAAAACATGAAAATTGTAGATCTCTTTTTAAGCTTTCCAACGCAACTTGAATTACCTCAATCGGAGGTTGGATGAAAAGTTACGGTTAAATTACAAATAGGCTGCGAAACAGGGGAAGGCTGCGTGACAGAGTGCATGGCCGTGCTCGAGGCCGTGCTGAGCATGAAAAAGTGACCCAAGATGAAATTTTAAGGATTTTAAGGCCTGCATGGGCAAGTACACGCCCATGCATCAGGTTGTGCACATTGGAACGAGAAAATGACGAAATCCTTTGTTCTTTAAATGTATTTTACACTTCTCAAAGTTCTTTAAACTCATTCCAAAGTTTCCCAAAGCTGGCATAACCACTATTCATCATCTTCTTCCTCATCAAAACCTAACTTCCATCAACCATAAAACCAACAAATACATATATAAACAGTACTCTTAACCCATTTCAACATCAACTCATCAATTATAAATGTAAATAACAAGTAAAAACAAAGAGAAATAGAATAAAAAACTTAGCTCTTTGAGCCTACTCATGCAATTCCTTCTTCTTCTTCTTGCTCCAATTTGGTTTATCTTCTCCTATCTTCATCTTATACTTGATTTCTCTCTTATTCCTTTTGAAAGAGAGATTTGGGGAGATGAATTTGAGAGAAAGAAGAGAGAAAGAGAGAAAGAAAAGAGAAAGAAAGGAGAGAGAGAGAGAAACAAATTTACAAAGGAAGAAGAGAAAAAATAATAAAGAGATAGCAAGAGAAAAACTAAAAGGAAAAATAAAGTTAAAATTAGAATATTCTAAAATAAGGGTATCGGATTTAGAACTTTCAGATCAATATTTTTAGTTTTAGAAGCATTTAAAAGATAATTTTAGAACCGATAGGTTAGAAATTAAGGACTTAAAATAAGAACTTAATTTAGGAATCTATTTTGGATGAAAGATATTTAATTTGAGTTCGGGTTTAAGAACTCATATTTTTATTCAAGCAAAAACTCAAATTTTGTAAAGATTTAGGAATTAGTGTTTAGGCTAAGAATCAAGAGTTTAGGAATCCTTTAAACATTTCAATAACTTGTTTAGAGAATTTAGGTTTCAAATCTCAAATTTCATTTAATTAATTACTAATCTAACTTTATCAACTTGTCTATTTATATCCTATGATTAATTTAATTCATTCAAATCTATCTAAACCCAATTTCTAATATATGTAAAGGTTTGAGGTATTTCTGTACATGAATTGGGTGATCTCACGATCGTGATTGATCATGCGTTGCTTTTGGAGTTTCTCAGGAGCCTTATTGATCCTATGAATCATAATGCCTCAGAATCAAATTTATTCTTGATTTGTTCCGGGTCAGAAAGATTCTTAAACTTTCAATTGTTTGTGTTGCCCCACGGGCGATAGCCAAACTACCCTTTTGGCGGACACCAGATCATAGATGATTGCACATGCCTCTATTCCGTAGAGGGCACTAATCTCCTCAACCTTCTTCACAAGCCGTCGCATTCTCCATTTCAGGGTCTGCTTCCTTTTGTAATCATCAGTGATATAGGCATAGGCATGGTTAGCCTTCTTAACCATTGTGTATTACACAAGTGATTGGCAAAGAAGTCCCTATTAGGTTTGTTGTGGAGGGCTCTTGCCTTTGGTTACTTTCATTAAGGGAAAAATATATAGTGGAGAGATGTCTCCAAGAAATGAAAAATATTTCACTTTCACCATTTTTGGTAAATTATAAAAATATCACTCGTTTTTCTCGTACGTTTACATTTTATGAATTTCCTTTCTTTTTTTGTTCACAAATGCATATACGTAATTTTCTTCTTGGTTAAGTAATTATCAATATGTTAAAATTATTATAACTAAGTGGTATAAATATCAGTCTCGTAATAGTATTGACCTAAGTTTGATTCCCCTTTCTCAAATAGTTATAATAGGTTAGTAATTAGAAAAAAAAAATGTTAATCCTAGATTTGAGAAGGCGATATACATGTGTATAACCTATTCGTTTCGTGGTATAGAATAAAGGGGAATTGAAGGGTTATTAAAAAGAATACAATAAAATTATGATAGTTATTACATGCTTATTGTAATTTTTATTTGATATAGAAAAATGTGAGAAATTATGTTAAAATAAAAGTAAAATGTTTATTATGTCTTTATTATGTATGAAAATGTTCATTGCATTCATAATATGTAGTTTATTGAATATTAATCCAAGAAGATTAAAGACCCCATTTAAAATTCTTAGGTGCCTCTTAAATATTTGTTGTTCTTTATTACAAGACTTTGATATTTTTTAGGGAAAATGCCTAATTTAATACTTGAATTTTGACGAAAAGATCAGTTAGGTAGCTAAACTTTTAAAATACAGTTCCATACCCAATGTAACTATTTGTGTCACTAAACACTACTCCACTTGATACCATCTAAAACAAAAGCAGTATGAGAAAACCACCAACTAACCTAGGTGGGTGACCAAAAGTAATGATTGAAAGAGGACTTCACTTTGGCACACTCTGTAAACCCTGTTTTCTAAGCCCTAAACCTTAAGCCGGAAAGTCTACCGGAGACCTTAAGTCATCGGATCTTGAGTAAAACTCTACAGTTTAATCCTGCAAACCCGAGTTCGTAAATCGAGGAGTCGAAAAATAATTAAAGTGTTTAGAATAGTCCGTAATAATATTTGATTTATCAAAAATATCAGATTGGTTCATTTTCGGCTTATTTCGAACCCGTTTGGATACTGCTTTGGAAAGCGTGTCGGGGCTCGGAATTTAAAATATATCTTTAATATTTTTAGACTCGTATTTTTATAAGGATTTCAAAAATATCAAGTTTAGAATTTTTCGGATTCTAAAAATATCAGTTATAGCTCATATAAGCTTATTTTACTCTTACCGGTAACTAAATTGTTAAATTTCTAAAAATAATTTAATTGATTATTTTATTTAAATCATAAAAATTCTGCTACTTAAATGAAAATATTTTTCTTAATTTATTTTATATATTTTCTTATTCAAAAAGCCACTTTATCAACCCATACCTCAAGTACACATACATTATCATTACTACACTTATTATGTCTTCTTTTGCTTTTTCTTACACTCCTCTTCCCAAAATTGCAGCTGCCCATTCCCATAAAATTAGCCACTTTTCATTATTTTTAATTATTTATTTGATATTTTAAAAGTCTCTTTTAGTTACAAATGGATGCAACTTGTTACACTTTCAAAATTGCAAGTTAAAACCAAGTTACACTCACTCCTCCCACACTCAAAATCACGACCAGCCCTCCCTCCATGCAGCTGCTATTTTATTTTTTTAAAAATTATTTAACACACATTTATCTCTATTTAAGCATCTTATTCCCTCCCTCTTTCATCTTTACAAACCCTATATTTTTCCTCTCTCTTTTTCCCTCTCTTTTTCTTCTTTTGGCTTGTCTTCTCCACAAACAAGCTGCCACCATTTTTATTTCTTGCTTTCATACATATTTCTTGCAATTATTTGAGGTAATCTTTCTCTTTATTTCTTATAAGGTGTTCTAGGATGATACCATGGATGTTTCATGCATCAAAGGACATTCCAAAAGCTTAAAAGGCTATGGATGATGATGCCAAGAAGTGAAGCACTCCTCTAGATGATGTTCTCTTTTGTTCTTGGTATTTTTGTTATATGGAAGGCTTGTTTATTCTCTTGTTTATGTGATAACTTGTAGATCTAGAGTTTTACCAAGCTTTAGATATGTTTATGTGTAGATCTAGAAGTTTAAGGCTTGTACTACTAAGTTTTTCTTATGTTCTCATGGTTGAATGTTGAGTAGATCTTAGATTTGAGGCTGAATGAAAAAGTGAAATTCGTAACTTGTCAAGGCACCATCTTAAAAACCTACTTCAAATCTTAAAATAGAATTTTTGTTGAGAAAATGAAGGTTTGATGGATGTATATCATCAAGGCTTCATCTTACAAGAATCAAAGTTGATTTTCAAAGTTTATTTTCAAAAACAAAAATTGTATTTCGGATCAAGACAAAGATCCAAAATAAAAACATGTTTTCCAACTCACAAATGAGGATTTTATTCAAGAAATGAAGGGTTCTTGAGATATAATATGTAATGGGTTGTTTTCATGAGTTTTGATGAATTTTCTCAAGAGATATGTCCAAAATAAATTTATGAAAATTCGGATCAAGACCAAGACCTATTTTTGGAACCCATCATTCAACCTTAAAATGAAGATTTAGACAAAAATAAAGGGCTCTTAGTATAGATATCGTAAGGAATGAATTTTCATAAGTTTAAATGAGTTTTCCTAAAAGGTATTGCTTAAATCAAGTGCTTTGTAGAAGACAAAATCTAGGTCTTGTTTTCATTGTAAGCTTCAAAGTGGAAATTCGTAATTATGGGAAGACCAATTTTAAAAACCTTCTTTTTGATCTCAAAACAAGTATTTTTATATTGAAAATGGAATGCTTTGATAATATATAATATAGGGAAATTATTTTCATTGAACTAAGTAAGTTTTAGCAAAGGAATTACTCAAAACAAACAATGAGTTTCAACTTGTAAATTTCGGTTTTACGAAAATGGATTCTTAAATTTCATTTGAACTTTATGTTTGGTATTAGATAAGTGTGTAATCTCTTAATTTTGTTTTGAGGATCCCTTGCAAGCTTAGGACTAAAATAAATTGGCCTAAGTAGTTAAATAGAGTAGATATGGAAATTTTTCACAAAGGCTCAAATCTGGAATTTTCGCAACCCTACTGTACAGTATGTTTCCGACCCTAAATGACCTTAAATGTTTGAATTAACTTTAGAAATGGATAGCTCTTTCGAAGTAGGTATAAATCGGTATATTATAAGCTAAATTCCGAGTTAAAATGAGTTAGATATGACCTTTTTAAGTTAAGGATTCAACCTAGACGGAAATTGACGAACTTAGTAAATAAAATTGTTAAGTTTAATAGAACTTCTTGAGAGATACTCATTGAGGGTATTCTTTGTACCTAGGTGAATTGGAGGACGGGTTACCACTTCCCGAGGACTATTACGACTAGTGGATTTTCACTACATGGACAAGTGAGTTTATTTCTCAATTAATTATGCTCTTGGATGTGCTTGTAGTAGTAGTGGCATTAGACTTAGGAAAAAGATAAAATTGTGATTGAATGGTGATCTAAACTTGCATGAATGAACGATAAGTATATCGAGGCAAGTTTTGTTGCAAAAATTTTGTATGAGCTAGTATAGATTTGGAGTGTCTGAAATCGGTATGATCGCTTTTAAATTATCTAATTAATATACCATGATTATATGAATAACGGTACATGCATATCACGTAATGAGTCACATATCATTGTCGAGTATGCCTTTGGTGGGACAAAGGTGTATTTGGGAGGCAGCGGGTCTTTAATGAAGGGGATTAGGGTTGCATGACTTATGGACCCCATTCAAATGATGAAACTATGGTTGCATGACTTATGGACCAACATTAAAAATTGTGGTTGCATGTCTTATGGACACCCCACTTAAGATTGGGACTATGGTTGCATGTCTTATGGACCAACTTGGAATTGTAGTTGCATGACTTATGAACTACCCCAAACCCGAATGGAGGGCGTAAATTCATTCACTTATGACTACCGGAAAGTCATATGCTTGTTGCTCATATGCTTGTGCATTCATATGGTTGCTTAATTATAACTGCTTGTATAGATATTTTAGCTTGGTCGGGCATGTTACTTGAAGAAAATGAATCTCACTAAGCATTAGCTTACATACCCCAACAGTTTTTGTTGCAGCGTTCCTATTTTTGGATGTTCCGAGAGGACATTTGTGCAGGTTTATCACATGGATTAAAGAGCTTTTGAGGAAGTCGGGACCTAGTGTAGGCGTGGACTTCTAGGAAAATCTCTTTAATGTAGATTCATATATTTGTAAATGGAGCTAAACGATGTAGACTCCTATTATTTTGGGGGGGTATGCCCCCTTGGCTTTTGTAAAGTTAACTGTTTATCTTGATGTGATTTATATTCTTAACGCTATGTATGCTTTCTCAAGACTACTCGAATCAAAGTGTGATCCTAAAAGTTGTGAAAGTACACCTTTACTCGATATAAACTTATGAGATGACTAAGGTGGTCATACTTAAGTTTAAGTATTGCGTGTGGTGGACTGTCACGTTTAGGGTACCCTTTGGGGCGTGACACACTCTAACCCTAATTGTGATTGAATGAAATCGATCTATTTTACCCCATCAAAATCAACCCCCCTCTAAATCAAAGGCAAATGCTCAAATCCCAAACCCTCTATTACAAAAAACCCTAGGCCAAATCAAATGAAGAGATAACAAATTGATAGTTCATAAGGTACAATATTAGAGACTAAATGGATGAAATAAGCAAAGATTCGGAGTTGCTCAATCATAGGTAAGACATCCAATTCTTTGACAACTTCAAGGCATCGATCCTCCAACAATAGCAACAGTTTAATCTTCTACAACAGTTTTGTGAAGGTGAGATTGTCAGTTACAAGAATGGAGAATAATCAATGGAGCTCAAGGTTAAGGTTTGACTACAATCATACCTTAGTGTTGGTCACAACTATGGATAGAAATTTTTTCTTGTTTTGATATAGGGTAAATGTATCTCTTTTACAAATAGAGATTCATTGTGGTACAATTTACCCTTTATTGTCTTGATTTCTTTTGAGGGATCTTCTGTCATCTTTGCTTTTGATCTAATTTGGATGATAGAAACAATAGTGTTAAGTGGGGTAGTATTTGGGGGTATAAAAAGCTAAATTGGGTAGGAAATTGTACTTTTGAAAGTTTAGGTTCCTAATTGACATTTTCGTCTAATTCAAATACTAAATTAAGTTTTTTCCCTATTTTCTTTTTATTTTATACTAATTCGTATTGATAATTGTTAGGAGTTTAATATATTGAAACAATTTTGATAAAGGAGTTAACATTTTGTAACAACTTAGCTACATGATGCAGAAGCACAGAATAGAACATGAAGCACTGCCATTTACATGCTTTGAATTGTTATTCATATTTGCCATTTGAAACAAATCAAACACTATAGCAACAAGCTTCATAAGGAATGAGGAGAGCGGAATGTTTATTCACCTAAGTGAACATACAGAAAATGTTAAGAAAAATATTGTAATATAATATTAAAATATTTGTTCTCTTGCTTAAATCCAATAAAAAATAATATATCGAAAATATATAATAAAGAATGTTGAGATTTAATATAGAAAATCTAAATAAGGGAGAAAATACAAGGATCACATTGCAAAACTTTAATTATCAACAAATAGTATGTTTAGAATTTTTTTTCCTTCATTGGTTATGCTATTTAATAATAAAAACTTCATTGGTTATGCTATTTAATAATAAAAACTTCATTGATACAATGGATATTAATGAAATCATAAAATTGATTAATTTGTGAAAATGTAAAAACACTTGTTCAATTTGAATAACTGAGAAACATTGAAAGATTAAGGGTAACTATCACCTTATAGCATTTCATATCATGACAACAAAAGAAATTTGATCACAATTTGGATTCAATAAGTCATCTGATTGTGGATGTGAAGTCATTCTCAATTTCATAAATTGATTTCCTTCTCATTATAATTTAACATCGACATTGTGTTGTGTCAGGTGGAACTAAATTACTTTTAACTTTTAGTAAAGACTTCCCTTTCCTTTACCTAAAGGTACTTTTTTTTACCCCAAGTTCTTAATTCATGCTGTATTTTTCACTTTTATTATTTTTTTCTCTTTCCTTAGAGATAAATATATATAAATATTTATTAGGGCTTTAATTTTTATTTTCAATAAGTGCATATGTACTAGATAGGTCTAATAATAATAAATGTGACAAAACAATATACACCTTTTCAATCCCAAACTCTATTATAAAATTGTGGCCTGTTTTTTGATACAGGGGGCTTTTTTTTTTTTTTTGGGACATTACAGGGTGCTTTGAATAAGGTTTACTTGATGTAGGATACTGCTGGGAACATGCTATATGTTTTTACTTTTTATTTTTTCCTGGTTATATATATATATATGTTTCTTTTTAACCTACGATGAATGATAACATGGGCCATGCATTTGGGAAAAATTATATAAAAAAATAAGAATAAAAAAATACATCAGTCCATTGTAAAAACATAGAAGCACAAATCACGATTTTGTGATTTTCTCCTTTCTACTTTCCAATGTACATTTACATACTCGAATGATTTAAAATTTTAGACTCTGATTTATTACAATGGATAGAGATATAGACTCATTCAATGCACATATTGCATACATAGATAAAATAGGCATGATTATTTGAAAACCTTATTATAGGGAGAAGGAAACGTCATAAGCAAGAAAGCTTTTATGGTCTCGACGAGATTATCTAGTCAATCATCTAATTGTTAAAATAAATATAATAATTAGAATATTAACTATTTTAGTGGTTTGATCACAGTTAGATATGGTACAAGCTATTCGATAATGATAAGATCGGTTCTATCAAAATTAATGACAAAATAATAGAATTTCTAAGTAAGTATTGAGTTCTTGACTATGGATAGAAATAAAGATCTTATTCAAGTACAGATACCTTAAATAGGTAAAAGAGTGCTTATCTGAAATGATTGTCATAGGAAAAAAATTTATTGAGGCAAAAAATAGAAGAGGAAAAGAAATTGCCATATTGAGAAACAAATTGGGGCTTGCATTAAGCTATAACTATGCCTAAGAATACTATTTAAATAGTCATTACTCGAAAGGAAAAAAACATAGCTAGCCATGTTGAGAAATTAATTGAGTTTAAGTCACAAAAAGGGTTATGCTTATGAAAAATTTAGAAATTTCTTTTTACTAGTAATGCCTATGAACACACATTAGCTGACATCATTATATTTTGCATTGATGATTATTGTCTTTCATTATAATCTTAAGGGGTTTATTTTTATCCATCTAAGTTGTAATTTTTCTTTTAACAAGTGTAGTTATTATTGCAATTGAAATTAAAATAAAGATATATACCCACTAATAAGTACAGTCAAAATGTTTCGAAAAGATCAAAAGAGGTCACAACATTTATTACAACGTTTTGAGTGGTTCAAAAAGATTTCATAACGTTTAAAGAAGTGAGTCAATTGAGGTCACTCTTAACACATGTCAACAATAAAAATATTTAATTAAATCTCAGAATACACTTTTTTTTAATGTCATGATATGTTTTGAACTTTTTGAACATGTTGTGATTTAAAATAAACTTACTCTCAAATGTTTTAACTTTTAGTATAATTTATTCTATTGAAAAACTAACTAACAAGAAGTGGCATTTATTTTCTCATTTTATTTTTTATTTATTATTTAGCCTTGCCATAGGATTGAGACATGACAACTCTACCACATGTTTGTCCCAAAGCATATGTACGAGACGATCACATCCCACTAATAAACATCAAGTTATATAGAAATCTCACAAGTCACTTATTAAGGATAACAAAGTACAATCAAATTATTGGTACATGTTTATGAAAAATCTCAAAAGTCCCTCGTCAATGTGTAATTTAGCTATGGATAAAATAGTTATATTACTCAATTTTTTTCTTTTTCTACTGAAGAAGGAATTAAAAAAGAATCACCTAATGTCACCGCAATCCCCATAATTTTACATAACCTGAAATATAATATAGAATCATAAAGAATTCTAATAAAAAGTAGCAAAAATTATTCTTTAATTTTACATAACTTGAATATTCAACTTTTTTTATTTTTATTAGAGAAGGAATGAAAAAAGAATTACCTAATAGCTGAGTTTAACTATTCCCTTTATAGAGAAAATTCAATCCTTATTGGGAATGAAAATTTCCAGTCTATTTCAGTAATAAAGAGGCAATAAAATGCATTTAGAAATGAATGGCTTTTATATATTTACTTTATCTTTTTTATAGGAAAAATACACGGATTCCAAAATTATAGACGAGAATTGCATTATATCGGACGAAGAAGCGAATCAAGGCCCTTCAAGGCCCATATTTGCAAGGCCCAGGTCCGGTAAATGGGAAGATGCCAAAAGTTAACAATTTGCAACGCATGAAGTTCCAAATTGACATTTCCACGGTTCCACAACGGCCATATTAATAAGTAGTGGATTTCTGTCCGGTCGTCCACATGCATTTCTTCTGAAAGATGAAGCCCATGTTCCACAGTGATAATGAAGATGCAATTTTAATTATTGAAAACCCCATCGTACAGGCCATGCAAATGTAGGTCACGGTCGAATTTGCAAGCCTATCCAAAAGCAACACGTTACTAGGATGCAACTGGACGAATTATTATAAGGTATTTATACTATTAGATCTACCAAAATCCATAGTGTTCGATTCTATAAAGTTTTAGGATGAATATATGACTTTTATTTATTTTTTTTACGATTATACAATGTTTAGGATTAGATGGAAAATCATAGCAATAATCTGTTGGAATACCTAACCTTTTAAAATATAATAGAATACAAGCATTTTGTGCTTATGGGTTGTGTGCTTGCAATTATTTATAAGTGATCTTTTTCTTTTGTTTCTTTACTTTGAAGGATGTTATGTTGTTATTTAATATAATATGTATTCCTAGGTTTAGAATTCGAAAGGAGGATTTCCAAAGTGCCAAACACAATTGGAACTTAAAATTGCTAAAACATAATTATAAGAGCTGTGTTGATGGCAAAATCTGGGCCTCAACCCACTTGGACCGCACATGGCCCTAGACATTTAATAAGCCACCAGCCTTGTCGGCTTAAAAAGGATCCACGTCTAAGGACAACTCAACCTTAAGAAATCTAAAACGTGACCTACACCAATCTATAAGGAGATTGGTGGGAGACCATCATGTAGGCTCGACCTTGAAGGTCTTTCTTTGGACTCATCTGCAAGGTAACTATACGGATCCGAGTCTACTCGAAGGCAACCTCAACCTAGTCGCCTAGACTCAGAAGTCACGAAATGCCCATGTTCCACCTCGGGACCCCGTGCCCAGGGAGAGGGGGGGGGGGGGGGGGGAGGGTGGGAAGGGGGCCGCCTAGCTTGGCCATGCTCCATGTGGTCAACACTCCTCAACTCAAGCACTCCCTTCACCTCAGATGTCAGGTCAGCTACCAAGTGTAGATTCTCCTTAACATAAAAGATACAGTGGACCCTATTCTAGTATGACCTAAAAAATATAAATAGCAATTTCCTTTAACGGAAAGGGAGGGTCATCTTCTCTTTACATAAGTAAAGACTCATGAGAGAAAAGGCGACCCACAAACTAACTTAATCATTAGAGTGGTTGCGCTAGGCAACCCCTCGACCACTTTTAACTGCTTTTTTGTGTTTGCAAGAGCTTAACTATATTGGTGAAATCAGCTCGTGCAACACATGGCGCCGTCTATGGGAAGCTTCCTCCTTCTCTTTTTCTAGATCTTCTTCTTCTCTACACTTTAACCCTCCTTAATCCCATAACATGCATCATCACTAAAAATGCCCTGGGTTCAAGGCCTCAATGGAGCAATAATCAACTTGATTTTGCTCCTATGCACCTTGTAACAGCACTAACAGATGATGGAGCCCTTAAGCAGTTGCATCAAGAACCAACCACCGCAACAAACATTGGTTCCATAGATCTAGGTCATATCCTATAGCTTGAAAACTTGTGCATAAGAATATTGAAAATGGATGTTCTAATGGCCTCTTACTGGCAAGAATCACAGAGTTGGAAGGGTTAAAGAATCTACACTTAGAGGAAGAAGCATCTAGTGCATAACAAAGTGTTCCCCTAACCTATCCACCATCTAGACTCAATTAGGAGTCATTTAGAAGAGACCACCGACCTACCACTATATTACCACAAGCTAGCACCTCTAACAGAGGACCATCCCACAACTTGAGACTGACCTCAAATGGATACCAAAGACCCATTGCCTTTACAAGTCTAGAAAGAGCCACCTATAGCACCTTGTGGGACCATACGACGCCCCAATACCTGACTTGAACCTCTTTAAAGCATTGAGAGAGCGATCGAGGGCGTCAAAACAAAGAATATACAGATCCTAGTTCAACTTGATCTCACGAAGACCATGCGCCAATACCCTTTACCAAGGAAATCCAGCCGAGCTCAGATAAAGAACGTGTCTTTGAAGAAATTAAAGATACGATTAAGAGGTTGTCCACCACTAAAGAAGGCTTCGAGAATTGATCTACTATGAAAATAATCCTAGGTAAGATACCCTTCGTTATAGAAATCCAATCCAAAGTACTGCCCACCGGAGCTTGACTCCCAAGCTTAAAATCTTACGATGGAACCACTAATCTAGAAGATCACATTGCTCAGCTCCAATTTACCATGGTGATACGCAACTTTTCATATGCCATTTGGTGTAAGACCTTCCATATCACCTTTCGAGGAGCAGCTCGAGTTTGGTTCAACAAGCTTGAACCAAACACGGTTAGTTCGTTCGACTAGCTTAGTAACCTCTTCGTGGCTTACTTCATGGCCAGCAAGTCGCTGAAGAAGAATGCATCATACTTGTACACTATCTGCCAAGGACGCGGTGAAACACTAAGGGATTATTGAGCCAGGTTCAATCAAGAGTGCCTAGAGATCCTGAATATGGATCAAGGTATAGCCTTGAAGGCCATCAAACAGGAAGTCCTTATTGGTAGCCTGTACTTCGATTTGATTTTGAAATGCCTACTCACCAACTGGAGCAAATAAGAGAGAAAGCACAAAAATGTATTAGATAAGAAGACACTAGAAACACCAAGAAGGATACTGAGGTAAAAACTGAGCCCATTCGAGCAGAACCCAATTAGCATCGAGACAAAGGATGCTAGAAGGATTGATGCGACTTCAATAACTGAGTTGATATGTAACCAAGCTGCAGGGACAACAACAAGAGAAAAATCTTCCTAATGAATGATGGGTTTAACACCACCCCCCCGGTAGCTACCTGCATATGATGTGTTCCTCAAAGTAAGAAACTACGCCCTTCTGCCAGCACCCTGCCCCACCTTCCCCCAGGTTGAAGTGAAAGGAATCAAAACAAAATTGCAAGTATCATTGCGATCATGGGCATAATATGAAAAATTATTAGCAGCTTAAGAGCATCATTGAAGAAGGCATACAACATGGTTGGATAAAGTAGTACATCAACTATAATGTTGTGAAAGCTCGAGCCACCCACTCAGAAGCAGAGAACTGATGATAAAGAAAAGAACCTTGAGACTTGCACTTAAAACAGCCTCAACCGCACATGGCCTATCAGGGAATGCCATAGTGAAATCAACACCATCATAGGGCGACTACTGACTTTGGTTTGAGCCAGGCTCTCAATGTTCCTGAATGGGTCAAAGTAGGTGATGAACTTGGAGCTTAAGAGAGCTAAAGTCGACACTACCATCTCCTTTAGTGATGCGGATCTCGAGGGAATTGAATTATCTTATCTCACATAGTGGGCTAGAGTGTTAAAAGGGTACTCATCGGCATCTGAAGCAGTGTAGATATCCTTTTCAACTAAGCTTACGAATAGATGAAGCACAAATTCTATCCCAAATTAAGATCGTACAACCATGAGCTATATGGGTTTGACAACTAACTAGTTCACCTACAGACCCTATCCCTTAAACTCAGTGATGGGGAATGTTATGCCATACACCATATCAATTTCCTTGTAGTTAACCATTAGTCCTTATGCAATGCCATCTTGAGGAGGGCCATACAATCAATATTCAGCATGATCATCTCCCAGCCATACCTTAAGGCCGAATTCCTCACCCTCACAAGGATAGGAATATGTCGAGGACTAAGAGCAGTCCATGAAGCTATACCTTAAAGTGTTGAAGGGAGATTATGTGTGCATCATAGAACCAAAAGGCTAGTACGATTGTTGTGATGAACCTATTGAGACTACAGAAGAGGTCGCCTTAGATGACAACCTTAAACATACCACGAAGATTGGGATGTCAATTTCCCCCGACCTAAGGAAATTAGTCCGCTCTTGTGGGTAAACAAAGATGTCTTTGCATGGTCCCCTTCTAATATGCCAAGCATTAGCCTAGATGTGGCTACCCACTAGTTAAATATAAAAAGACCTAGAGGCCGGTACATTAGATGATTAGGTACTTTGCCCTAGAAAGATAGGTTATCATCGAAGAAACAGTTTAGGAACTCTTATAGGCTAGATTCATCAAGGAGGAAAAACACCCAACCTAGTTAGCAAACGTGGTACTGGTAAAAAAACCCAATGGAAAATGCTGGATGTGTATAGACTACACCAACCTTGATAAAGCATGTACAAAGGACTACTTCCCGCTACTTTGGATAGGTTAGCTCATCAACAACACTTCAGGTCATGAGTTGTTGAGTTTCATGGTCACCTTTTCGGGCTACAACTAGATTAAGATGAATAAGACTGATGAAGTGTACACTTATTTTGTTACCCCATTTGGCATACACTGTTATAAGGTTATGTCATTCAGACTAAAAAACGTCGAAGCTACCTTCTTAAGGTTAGTTACCAAAATATTCAAGCCCCAGATTGTGGGAACATGGAAGTCCATGTTGATGACATGATTTTAAAAAGTAAGCAGATAGAAGATCATCTCCACGATCTCTAGGAAACCTTCGATCGACTTTGTTTTTACAACATGAAGTTCAACCCCTAGAAAAGCGCCTTCGAGACCACATCTAGAAAATTCTTGGGCTACGTTTGTCATAAAGAGGCATCGAAGCCAACCCTGACAAGATTGAGGAGATCATGGAAATGAAGACTCCCTCTTTAGTCAAAGAAGTATATCAACTCACTAGTAGAGTAACTGCACTAAGCAGGTTCCTTTCTAGAAGTGCTAATAGATGCTAGAAATTCTTTAAGATCCTTAAAAAACTTAACAAGTTCGAGTGGACAAAAAAGACCCAGGAAGCTTTTGACGACCTTAAGAGTTTCCTAACAGAACCATCGATATGGTTAACCTCAGTTCCATGTCCTATACATGTACCTCGCAATGAGTAACTGCACTTTATCATTGGTCCTGACTTGAGCGGAAGGAAGACAACTCCAACCTATATACTACATCAGTCATGTCCTCCAACGAGTGGAGCAAAGATACACCAAGTTGAAAAAAGGTTTCTTTAGCAGTTGTGGTGTCAGTTTAACACTTGTGCCCATATTTTCAGGCATACCGGATCATTGTCTTCACTAACATACCGCTGAGGACGGACCTCCAGAAACTCGACGCGTTTGGAAGAATGATGAAATATGCTATAGAGCTTAGTGCGTATGGAGTATAATATCAACCTTAAGACACCATCAAAGCATAGGTGCTAGCAAATTTTGTTGTTGAGTACATAGGTATGCTTGAACCTGAAGACCAACAGAAAGGTGCATAGACTCTCCATGTAGATGGATCCTCCACATAAGAGGAGGGGGGGGGGGGGGGGGGGGAGGGGTGTAGGTGAGGAAGGCGTAGGGCCGGTCTAGTTTTAGAAGGGCCTTACGGAGTCAAAATTTGCTACATCCTAAAATTTAGATTCTCGGTGAACAATAATGAAACAGAGTACGAGGCGCTACTAGCCGGTCTAAAGCTCACAATAAGCATTGATCTTTCACTAAAAACTACCCTCCTAGGATATCATCAAAATACCCATGGTTAATAATTTAGAGGCTGATAAGCTTTCTATGCTTGCCTCTATGGTAGTCCCTGACCTAAGTGAAATCGAAGGAAAAATTTTCATGGAGTTCCTTCCAGAAAAAATCACAATGAGTTATACCCATTAGGTACTTGAGCTACAGCAGATAACCCCACCATCAAGTTTGATGACACCAATAGAGAGATATCTGAAGGAAGGTACCTTGACTGCAGATAGAGTAGAGGAGAAGAAATTGATATTCAAGGCAGCCAATTACACCTAGATTAATAGAACATTGTACGAAAAAAGCTTTAGCATCCTTCTACTTTGTTGTTTACACCCAGAGGAAGAATAAAAAGTCTTGGAAGACCGCAATGCTGGGAAATGCAACAATCACATCAAAGCCTAATGAATACACATCCGAGTTGGCTACTTCTGAACTACGATGAAAACTGATACCAAGGAGTTTGTATTGCTATGTCAATGATGTCAGAAAATTGCCCCATCGATTACTCATGAAGTACGACCTTGTTATGGCTCACTAGCACGTGGTTGTTCACTACATGGGGACTTGACATTCTTGGTCCATTTCCCCCCTCGACGGGACAAAGAAATTTTATTATAGTCGGTTGTGACTATTTTCGAAGTGGGTAAAAGTAAAAACTATAGTGAAAGTCATGGACAAGAATGTTCAACACTTCCTTTACAACAACATCTTAGTGAGATTCGAGGTCCTCAAGTCCATCGTAGTGGACAATGGGAGACGGTTCAGCTTGAAAGTAATCAAGGATTTTTGTGCGAAGTACAAAATTGTAGCATACTACACCTTAGTCATACTCCCTTGAACAAATGGTCTAGTCGAGGCAATCAACAAAACCATAATGTAGAGCTTGAAAGCAAGGGTGGATTGGCCGAGTGTAAAGTGGGTTGATGAGTGTCCTAGCATCTTATGGGGATACCGCACTACCAGATGAACCCTGAAAGAGGAGCCCTTTTTGAATGGCCTTTGGATTTGAAGTCATTTTGCCCATCGAACTCAAGCTACTAAGGTCCAATCTTACGATGAATTGATCAATGAAGTAGGTCTTAGAGTTGAACTAGATGCCATAGGAGAAACTTGAGACACAGTGAGTAGGAGGGTAGCAATCCACTAGCAAAAGGCAGCCAGGTACTACGACAAAAATGTCAAGCACAAGGTTTTCCTCCACGGTGACCTCATCTGTAGAAAGTAAGAGGCAATGGGAGTCGAAGAAGCCCATGCAAAGCTTGCTTCAAATTGGGAAGATCCCATCAGAATCAAAGAGGCCATAGAGAATGCAACGTACAAGCTCAAAACATTGGAAGACGAGCTTATCCCCAGAACTTGGAATGCTAACAACTTAAGGAATCTTTAAATAAAGAAAAATAACTTCTGCTACATACATGTAAAGTTTGAGATATGATCTTATAAATACACGAAAGAGGTTATGAATGAAATGACAATTTGATGGCAATATGATTCCACCTACTCCTACTCTAAACTAAGATAAAAAAAAAGAGAAAAAAGTTCAAGTAGGGGTCTTGGGAGTTTAAAGAATTTTTTCTCTTGTGTTAAAAGAGCTCGAGTAACTCTCTCTTAAGGGTAACTCCTATCAATAGCTCAGGTAGCTCCCACTTAAGGGTAACTCCCCTTAAAAACTTGGATAGCTTCCACTTAAGGGTAATTCCCCTAAAGAACTCTGGTAGATCCCTTTAAAGGGTAACTCCCCTCAAGAGCTTTGGTAACTCCCTATTAAGGGTAACTCCAATCGAGAGCTTGGGTAACTCCCCTCGAGAGCTCCAGTAACTCCCTTTTAAGGGTAATTTCCCTTGAGAGCTCGGATAACTCCTCCTTAAGGGTAACTTCACTCGAGAGCTCCAGTAACTCCCTCTCAAGGGTCACTCTCCTCGAGAGCTCCGATAACTCCCTTTTAAGGGCAACTCCCTAGAGAGTTCAGATAACTCCCTCTCAAGGGTAACTCCCTTTCCTTCAAGAGTAAGTACAAATCTCCACAACTTGTAGTGCTAAATAGAAAATATAAAAAAGAGAAAAAAGCTAGGAAAATAAAAAAAAAGGGAAATAAAAACCCCATTAAGCGAAAACAATTACAGTAGTTTTGACTAGCATCTCGATTGGGTTAGTTTTGATTGGCATCTCGGCTAAAGAAATTCAAAGTGAAGTTTCCACAAGTATAAAAAATCTCTACAGATGTTTAAGCTTCGACCTAGGAACTCAGAAAGCACTTTAAACCTCAAATTAAAAGTACTCAGCTCCCTCCACAATATCATTAAGAGCAGCACTTCCAACTTGAAAATGTGGGTTCAGGTTGAACATGCCCTTAACCTAGTAACCTCGAGTACGAATCTACCAAAGCTTTTGCTTCCTCCTGATAGTTAAAGTCAACAAGTTGACTAAGAGCAACAAGGTACTTGGATAGTAACATGACCTTAAATAAATACGATGGCGGTGCACCATTCGAATAGGAATCCTAGTTTGAGAAGAAACTAATAGAAGATTTCTAACAAGAAGTGTCCAAACTTAATGCCACTAACTGTGTGACCTCTAAGCATTTGGCTTTTTTCCACCCTGTTGGCCTTGAAAATGGCCAAAGGAATGGAGCTTGGAAGTGCAAGAAAGAGTTGGAGGCCTTCCCTATGATAACCTTGGCTTTGAACAACCCATGAGGAGATCGAGCTGTAGAAGGAGGACAAGCCCTAGCAGCCCATAGATATGTTAATGTAATCACCATAACCTTGCCAACAGGGACAGCAACTAGATGACCTTGTCTTAGGAACCCCATATGAGTAACACATCCCCAGACTGGAAGGAGAGTAGGAAATAGAGATAGGAACTTAGACAACATGCTCAACCCATTGCTTAACCTCGACGACAGGCCTACGTAAACAGGGACTGTAGAGCCACCAAATCCACTAAACATGGATAACAAAGCAACAAGCTCCTAGCTATAGCCCCTAAAGGCTCGACTACTCTAACCAAAGAAGGCTGACTAAGAGAAATGGCATGATTCAATCAAGTATGAACTATATGAGAATACAACAGAAGGTTTCATGCGAAGAAAAGTTTCAAGCAATGGCTAGAATTGAAATGTGATAAAGTATCTTGGAGAAGGGAACTATTTATAGGAGAAAATGAACCATGCTAGAATCAACATTTAATATGATCAAATCTCGTAAATTTGAGTGCGACTCACCCACCTATCCGATCAAACGTTAGGAACAAACAAACTTTGGAAAAGAAAAATCCCTATGCATGTGTAGATCTACCTACAATCTGTGTCATCACTTGCCCTTAACCCACTGAGAGCCTACCACTGCTAAAGTCTCATTCCAACATCATCGCTAAAACACCATTAAAAAGGATAAGATAAGCACAAAGCAACTTCGACACAACAAATTGGATCCACTTAACATGAATGCAACCTCCAAAGAGCATCACTAAGCTAGGAGCACCTACTGGAATTTCAAAGAATAAAAGCGGTACGCTATATACAAGAAGAGAGACCATAAAAAAAAAAAAGAAGACATACCTCGTGCCGTAAAATGA